>JAQOWM010000768.1:987500-1165000 GCA_029041755.1 Resseliella maxima | reverse complement strand
ATTGAAATTCGATATCGTAAATAAAAAGGATTACATGTATATGTAAACGTACGAAAACAAGTGGAGATCCACCGCACAATAAGATAATTGAAGATATTTTCATGTTTGTCTCTTCCCTTTATGTTTTTTTTTTCACTTTTTACTTTTGTTGAACGCACGATGTGCTCAATTTACCAAAATGATTCATCTTTGATATGATGCTTTTTCGATTCGAATCATGAATGTTATTTTCTTTTTCACTTTTTTAAGTAAACATAAAGTTTTCGTCAAGGGGAACGTATTTTTTTTTTTTGAGAATCGTAGAGTGTGATCAAATTCTAATAAGATTATCATCAAAAGCTATCAAAAAAAGTTGAACTTAATCATTTTATGATTTATTGCTTAAAACAAAAATTGATTTTGTGTCGGCTGAGCAAGAAGAAAAAAAAATCACTTTCCTCAGCTGATGATTTACTTGATTTCATTTGATATGAAATTTTTGCGTTTGGCAAATAAGAGGAAAAAAGCATCAAGGATGCCATTTTACTGTTGATAATTTTATTATATTGCCATTTACCAGAGTGGATCAAGCAATATGACATTGTTCACAAAGCGTTCATACATAAAAAAAAAAATCACAAAAAATGGGAAAAGAAGAAAAAAGAAGAAGAAGAAGAAAGAAGAAGAAGAAGAAGAAGAAGAAGAAGAAGAAGAAGAAGAAGAAGAAGAAGAAGAAGAAGAATTATAAAATTGAGAGAAAGAAAGAATACATGAATTGACTATGAAGTGGAAAATGCTGTTTTATTGTCACGCTTCCGATTTGAGTTACTAGTGAATTTACCTTTTTGAATCAGTAGAAAATTTCATTTTAGTGGAAGCGTGCGCGCGTTTTCACCATCAAAATCAAATGTCATATGCATGCTTTACTCGAAGCCATTCCACACCAACATATTGCTAATTTCATTCGCAGTGGAACAGTTGAATATTTAATTCAAGACATTTCTTTTTTCTTTACACTCAATCTCAATCTAACTCCACTATCTCGCTCACACTCTTTTGAGGAAGTGAAATGCGTCGGGCCGAGTGAATAACGTGATAATGGATGCTATTAAGTTATGTGTTTTGTCAATTTTTTTCCCTCTCTTTCTTTTTCTTTTCTACATTTTCTTCTTTATTGTATGCTCGAATGCAGATAATTTTGTAACTTTGCAACGTGCCACACACATAATTCATAGTTGATGGCGCGACATATGCTGCGGTTGCTGATTTGCACAACAACCGACAAAATATCATCTATAATTCGTTGAATCTGAGACTGTAGTTTGTTGAGCGAGAGTGGCGCTCAATTTCACACTAAAATGATAGCATAATACAGAAATTATTACGACACATGAAAAATGCACAATTCATTTTCGGGATTTTGTGTTTGTTTTTCTCTCTTTTACTCTCAATTCTCACTCGTGTTGTTGGGCTTTTTCAACATTGGTCGGGTGAGAATTGCGCTGCAAATTGAATTATGTACGTGCATTTGCAATGAACGATGATGATAAAGTTGAAAATTGCTTGGCACATGAATTTATCCATATTATATATAGTTGTATTTGTCACATTTTGCATACTGTTTACGACTTGCTCAATTCTCACAACAATTCACACAATCTTATTATATCTTAATTTTTTCTTTCTCTGCAATTTTGAGATCCGGCAACCATGTGAAACCATTTCACGTTGTGTTCATATTGAATAATTTGAATTGCTTATGGTATAAACGAAATAAAAAAAAAAAAAAAAAACAAATAAGAATGCTTTTTCAATGTCTGTTTGGATGTTCACAACATGAATATTTTGTTCAATATAAAATTCAAGACGAGACGTATGAAACTGCTATACCATATACCATTATATGAACGAGTTAAAAACCGACTGACTTTTAAGTAATTACATTTTGATATGGGAAGGATTTTGAATGTCGAATTGTTGATGATTTGAAATACAGTTTTAGGGGCAATGTCAGAATAGCAAATGGCATGTGAGTGTCACAATAAAATCAACAAGAGCAATTCATTTAATATTTATCAACAGAATCCTGTAAATTTCACTTGCCATCAATACTAATACAAAGAATGTTACAACGGCATTAGAGAGGAAGAGCGAGAACGAAACACACACACACACACACAAAGAGAGAGAGAGAGAGAGAGAGAGAGAGAGAGAGAGAGAGAAAGCCCTTAAAAAACACAACCCGTCGAATATTCACCATTACTAATTCAGTCAAAAATTGAAGAATTGATTTTCTTTATATTACTTTTACCTTTCATAATACTTTAAACATGAGACGAATGCTTGAAAATCTCCATTTATCGCATTGGATTTAATAAAAATCATAATTGATGTGTACATTGTTTTCACTTTAGCAGAATGTCAATTTGAGAATGCTATTTATGGAAAAAGGCTTCTCGTATTCAATGGGAAAATAGCAGTAAATACAGATGCAGTCAAAAAAGAACCATATTAAAATGAATTGTTGATTCCACTTATTAAATCTGTCAATCAAGCAACTCGGTGATTGAATAATGCAAATGGTTCAATTTATACAGAAATAAATCGACACTGTCGATGTTTGTAATGTTTAAGTGTATGTGTCTGTGTGCCTGCGTGTGGCAGAGAATCAATTTAATTTTAAATTAAAATCGTAAACACCGTTTTCGATAAACGAATGGACGACGAGCTTTGATGTTTGGCTTTTTTTCCTAATGGCGTTCCGAAGCGGAGATTGTGTTTTCAATGTGTAACGGTTTTTTATAGGGAAAATAACTGAAACAAAATTCGAATGACCGAACAAGACTGAGCAGTGGTGAAAGCAAATAAAACCACCCCTGAAAAAGCTGACACAACTTTTTCCATTTTCGCAAAGGTGGCAGCACCCGTTTGACATGTATTCTATCTCTCATTTAATTTTTTTTTTTCATCAAAAAAAGCTTTCTCGCTCCATTCACGTGCCAAGTATCGGTTTCTATTCGAATTTGCATTTTTTACATTTTTCACAACGTTAAACTTTATTTGGAGTATTTTAATTGTAGATTTATTTCAAAGTTTTTGGAAGAAAGTTGAACAAAAAAAAATTGCGTTCATTAAAAACTCGGACAACGAAAATTTGGTCAACTTTCAAAGCTCTTTTTTTTTGCTACTGTTCAAGTTTTTTATTCCAACATTAATTTTGATTAAGTTACAACAACATCTAATTAATCAACGCCAATTTTTTTCGCCCCGACTCTTTCCTTTTCGCGCTTTTCCTCTCGCGTTTCGCCCGTTCTTTTTTCGTTTGAATAATATTGTTAAAAATTGTTCGACAAATTTCACGGCAATTTGATGCGATTCGGGTAAATGCATTGTTTGGGCTTAAACAATGTAATGAGATCCATAAACGACAATTCAAATGATAAAATATGTGTGATTTATTTTAATTTACATTTCAGTCAATCCAGATCTCTGTTTTTTTTTTTTTTTTTTCTTCCATCTATCCTATCTCTCTCTCTTTCTTTTTCTCTGTGTTTGTATCTTTGTTGTTCCGCCATCAAACCATTTATTTTGCTTATTTACATTTTTATTAATGAAATTTTTCTTTTCGCTTTTTGTCTTTTTTCTTCTTAATTTGTTTTTGTTTTTTTTTTACCCTATGGTCCAATTCCTGTCCATCCTTCCCAACAAAACGAAACAAAAAAATCCTCTTTTACTTTAGATAGAAAAAAAAAAATGAAACGGTTTCAATTGTACAAGCCAATAAAGTAATCTATCTAATCATTAAATGACAACTATTTTTTTACACTCATGTTTCCGTTTGACGTCATGTAATCCGATCGGATAATAAAATCCTCGAAATACACACAAAATACGAAAATTGTACAAAATTTTCAAAAAAAAAAAAAAAAACAAAAATACGAAAACCGTACACATAAACAAAAACAAACACATTTATCAAAATTCCACATATAATGCATATACCACAAATACACTTAAATTCAAATGATCTCAACAAAACTGATGAACGAAAACGAAAATTATCAATGTACGGAAATCAAACAATGATGCCTATTGAACATCGACGCAAACGACGGAATACACAATATTATGAACGTCCACCATTAAATCAATTGGAAACCCAACAATATCCATCGCCACCACCATCATTGAAACAACAATCATCGGTGACCACAATTGCATCAACATCCGATTCATTGGATACAACAATATCAAATCAATCAACAACCAGCAGAATGTCGATGTTCTTCTTTCGTTTACATAATTTACAACGTGAACAGGAAAATAAGCGAAAAAAATCGGCACAACAGCATCGCCAGAGACAGCGCCGTGGTGCCAAAGTATTTCGTAGTGATAGCGATACAACCGGTCATTTAACATTAGCCCCGTCGCGGCTATTCGAAAAGACACCCATTAAACCATCCGATAGTTTAGATGAAATTGCATTACAAATTCCAAGGTATTTATGATAAAATCTGATTTTGTATTTTCTATCATCCAGTCATCATTTCAATGAATATTTTTTTTTTTTTTTTTTTTTTTACTTTTTAAAATTTTATCATGATACCGATTGTTATGTGAATATTATGCTAGAATACTATGTTTTTGATGAGTGTAAATTTCAAATTTTCAAATTTAATCAATAGTCTTATCAGATTTCAACCCCGTATTGACACATCACAAGAATATCAATTTTATCTTTATATTATTCATTTAAATTTATTGATCAATTCCATTTGTTTGAATCAAATTACATGAAGATATCTTAAGGTAAATGATATGATTTCGACTTTGATCGATTTATTGTGTTATGTGTTGATTATATGACAATGAAAAAAGAAAGGAAGAAACAATAAATGACAGGCTACACTTCAATCAAGTCAATGTTATGTCTCTTCATGGTTTCAATATATGTATAACGATATCGGTAGCAAGTTGGAAGGCGTGAAAAGAAAATAGAGGAATGATAAAAGAAAAAAAAAAAAAAAAAAACAAAAACAAAAAACAAAACAGGAATGATGACGACGCTTGTCAATAAAACAAAGGGAACTTCATTCATTTCGATCGATCGTTCAAAATCGATGTTGAACATAACAAAATGTACATGTAGATACTGAATGTTTATAACATAGGGCAATAAGTGAAGAGGCCAATCAATGAACTGCACACACAAAAGAAACATAACATACATATTATTACGTTTTTACGGGCTGTGAAATTATTTTATTACGTCATTCGTGATTGAGATGGGGTATTCACAATACAAGAGAGACATGCTAGTGGCCAATGCGATGAATTGTGCTCGGTCAAACATACACATGTTTATATCTGAATGTGCAAAATTGAAGGAGGGAGAGATGGGGGCAGAGGGAGGATGGGAGAGATTGAGATAAAGGGAAGGGATATAGAGATAAAGTTAGGTAGAAAGACAGACAGAGATTTAATGATAGATATCGTGAGATAGAGAGGAAAAGGGAGAATGTGACGCAGTATGTGTTGTCAATGGGCATCTAAATACATGTATGTGTATAAGATTAAACACAATAATAGTTAGACATCACAAACGAACATTTTTGCATAACCGCAGAATAACCAATAAATCTGATCAAATAAATTGATTGTCGATTATATACGATGAAATGGATGAACACTGATAAAAAGTCGACTAATGAATGAAAATGAAATGAAATACCACGAATGGAAACAAAAATTGAAGTAAAAGGAATAGAGATAGAGAGGAAGAAGCAGAATCATTTCGTTTGTCTAATTCAATTTTATTTAACAGAAATGCATATTGATTTGTCAATGCATAAAATCGAATCGCTGGACTATAGTTTGCGAAAAAAAAGAAGAAAATTTGTACGAAAAAATCACTATCGACGTGGTAAAAAAGCCTTTGCTTTTGTTATTAAAAAAAAGTCGGTTTTTTCTTCTAATTGTATGTCGTAGCGCTTTTTTTTTTCTTCATCAAATTGTTGAGCTATGTGAATAGTGACAACATTTTCGCAATTTGGTTCATTTTAATGCAATTGTTCTGTTCATTATAATTGAGCCACAGTTGACCTGTCTGCACTTTAAAGCATATATGTATATCAATGCGCATTGAAGCTGTTTTCTCTGATCAAATGAATAAACAGCCAGACAGCTATAAGGTCGATGACACTTGAAAATGAACAAATGAAAACGAGAAATGCTTTTATCATTTTCGATAACATTCTTGAAAATGAAATGTTTGAAATAAAATAAACAAAACGCATTCCAAAAGGAATATGAGATACATTTCCAATTGAATAGAAGAGCAAGAAATCGAATTATTAAAAATGAAACTCTCAAGCTTTCTACATTCGACTTCAAGTATTTATTTATTTTTTTGAAAACATTATTGGCGCGCATTTGGATTTTATCTAGCAAATAAATTGTTAAAGTGAATTCGTCTGTGACATAATTTTGGATTCATATAATATATGAAACTCAGTTCTGGAATGCTGTCATCCCCCACATTCTAAAAGACAAATAGAACAGAACAGAACAGAACAGAACAGAACAGAGCGAACGTATGTGTGAGACATTTTTGTCATTTCAATAAAAGTTTTGTCGACAAACAATTTGCGAGTATAAATATATTTAACATTGTTATGTGGCCAATCATTGAAGTAAAATTTCCATTGAAAATGGTGTTGCTGTGTTGCTCGTTTCATAAATAACAAATTTTTTGTTATTTAAACATTATTTCATCCGAATTGGTTTATTTGATTTTTGTGTTATATTTTTCGTTATGATTCCCTCATTTTTTTTCTTTTCTTCGTTGAATCGTCTTTTATTTATGGTTATAATGCGTGCTGCTACTTGTGAATTGAGAATTCATTTTATAAGCACGTGTGCAAATCAAGCATGTGTCATATTGTATGCACAAGTGAATTAATACTGACATTCGTTTTTTTCATTCCATATATATGTATTTTTGTCAATTCCGGTTTTTTTTCTGTTCACCCAATGTAATAAGTCTAATCTTTGTTTATATAAAAAATAAATAAAATTATCAAAAGAATCAAAAAAATTTAAACCCGTTGTCATTCACTTTCACATGGCATTCATTTTCGGAAAATGTGTGTATATATGTCAGGAACTCTCTCATTTTTCTCCCTCTCCTCTCTCTCTCTCTCTCTCTCTCTCTCTCTCTAACTCACCCTTTCTCTCACTATTTATTTCCTTTTTTTAGTGAATAAATATGAACATATGTATGGCAAACATATTAACGATAATATGTAAAATTCCATCAAAACGCAACTGGAATTTATTGTTGGTTAATGTTAGAAGATTTTGAACCGGTAAGCTTAGCACCTCATGTTTCAATTCCCGAACATTTCTCTCGCCCTTTTTTGCTCCCCCCACTCTCTCTCCCTCTATTTCACACACCTTCGCCTCTTCCTTGCTCTTTATCTAAATCTATAACTCGGTTTCTATGTATATCTCTCACTCTTAGTCTGTCGATTGTCTCCTTCATTTGTTCATTCAAAAATGTTGCTGTGATTGCAAAGCGTTGAATATTCGAACATATGCTCTTTGTTCACGCATAAATAATATGCTTTTGTTAGCCAAGCAAAAATGTTCATTGTTTCATTTGCGTTATCTAGCAGACGCATATTTAATTTAGTATTCACCAAACCAGGCAGTAACAATACACCAAACAGAAATTAGAATGGATCATGGACATAAACTTTTGACTTGGAATTATTACAAAATATGGATAAAAAAAAAAAAAAAATAATAATACAAAGATGTGCGTTCGTCAACGTATTCCAAACATTGTATTTTATTTAGATTGTTTTGACAAAGGGTGTTGGTATTTCATTTCAGATGTCATATTTTCGGATCGGTCGTATTCTAAATATCGGTCGTATTCTAATATTATTCGTGAATGATTTTTATCAAAATTCATTTGATACTTTAAATACAACGAATGTGTGAACAACATCAAAAAATCTACTATAAACATATTAGTATCAAGTTAAATGTGCGTACAACAGCTCAATATGGATTTTCAGCTCAAACTAAGCTTAGGCATTAAACAACATGATAATGGATGGAATTTCCATGTAAGATAAATATCGTGAAAGAGAATTGGGGAAATTCGAGAGACAAAGAGAGAGAGAGAGAGAGAGAGAGACGAAGGAGGAGGGAAAGGTCGAAGGAGGAGAGAGTAAGAAACAGAGAAAAAAATCGAATAGATAATATCTACAAGAATAACGATGAGAGTACACGACCGGCAAATGTAAACAGCCATCAAAATTGTAAAGTGGCTAATGAAAAGTGGAAAAATAGACAAACCTGATGCAATTGAACTGTTTGGTAAACATATCTAGACTAAAACTGTTGGCAATAGAATCAAATAGCATGTGTGCGATATTCACATTACAAATGCTCGAACTGGGGTGATTACACCATTAAACGCCGCGCAATAAACAACAAAAAAAAAAAAAAGGGAAAAGAAATGCAAACACACAAACAAACTCATAGACATACACACACACACACACACACACACACGCAAGTGATGTGACAAAAAGAAAACATACACGCATACACCTACACAGACGGACAAACACAGTGTCTGTTGTGCACGCGATGAAATCAAACAGCGAATCATATTTAAGTAGCCTGATAATAAAGCGTATTATCGTTACAGAATGCACATCGTATAGATTGCATGCATGACTTCCACTTAGCATGCTTTCTTAAATGTCATGAAATGTGCTGCATGCTTGCGGTGTCTGATTTTCAAAACATATGAGCAAACAATGTATTCAGTTATAAAGTAACTGTACAGTGTACACACATTGTACGCGTGCCAGAAACTAACACAGTGCCCAAAGCAATTGTAATAAAAGCAACATTTGCCAGAAAATGTATGCTCGCGTAAATTTCAATTATATTTCTGTAGTGTTTTCAGAACGGATATTCACGGTGTATCTATATAATCAATTTGCGTGCGCCTTACACACTGTCTCATATTTATTTACGTCTAATTAAATTATTTACAAAACATAACTTTATGTTTGTTATGACTATATTTGTTAAATGAAACAAATATAAAAAATAATTTATAGATATTTTCTAGCCGATAAACATGCGGTTAGCTATTGTTTTTTTTTTAAATCGTGCTATATGTTTCGGGCTGTCAACATATGATGTTTGCTTATGAGAATGGTTTACCAAAGTGTCTGTAAGCTTGTGGTGGATTTAGTTAAAGGATTTAAATTTCCCAAAATGAAACCTTTTAAAAGTGGCGCAAAAAAGAAGCAAATGTGTTTTATCGTACGAAACAATTCATTAAAAGCGATTTTCTACGTACATTTTATGCGTATGTTGTGCTAATGAAAATGTATCCAATTCAATGATAATCGCTGCATTTAGCTAGACCATTTGATAACGACAAAGAATAATCCTTGTTGTTGGCTGTGGTTTCCCAGTTTTCTTCTTTCTTTTTCAATTTCTTCTCGTCAACTTTTTTATTTTTCATCGTGTGCTTTTTTTTTTGTGGTAAACCACACAAAATATATTTTCTAACATTTCCAAAAGTTATTCATTCGCATTTCCGCATTTTTACGACACACACATTTGGCGCACACTTAATTTTTATTTACTTATATATATGTGTATATATGCTAACATTTTGTGAAACAAACGCGGTGCATTTGTCTAATGGGCATACAATTTAGTTTACATTTTCCGGCTGACATATAATTCATTCGTAAAATGCTCAATTTCGTTTCGAATAAAATAAAAAACTATGGAAATTTGCATACATTTCCCACTGACTGATTCGATAAAATGTAAAATAAATTCCAACACAAAATGTAACTAAAGATTTGACAGAAATAAAAATAAAAATAAAATGAATGAAAAACCAACTTTGAATGGGGTCGAATGATCATTTCAATGGAAATAATCATTCATTATGCAATGAATTCATGCGATGCACTCTTATCATCGAAATGAAAATCTCTAATTAAAGCAAAGCCATGCCATGTCAAAAATATGCATTCCAACAGACTTAAACTTAACGGTTTAACAGAAAACATTTGTTCCACCTTCTCGCTGTTCCTTTTTGATTTCTTACTCAGTCAAATCACTTGATTCACTCTTTCATTCTTTTTGAGTCTTTTTTAACGATCTCTCTCTCTCTCTCTCCCTCTTTCTCTCCCTTCCCTTCCGTTACCGCTTTCATTTTTGGTTTTTGTATTATTTATGGCGCACTAAACGGATTACTACTAGATTAAAATCTACAAAGTTATAGCCACAATTGATGGTTGTGCTTTTATGTAAAATGTTGTAAGTTGGATTGCATAGCATAAGCGTATGCATCCCCACAAACGATAGATGTGAACGTGACGAAAATTAAGTGATAAAAATAATCCTCGAGTGTACTAAAAATAAATAAACCAAAAAATTTGAACGATAGTTGAACGAAGATGACAACCACGACGATCACGATGGCAACAACCAACTAAATAACAAAATTTTGAACTATAGTTTTTGGCGAATTTTTTGTGGAAAAATATCAGAAGAGAACACCACGTTGAATCTAAAACACAATTGAATTGGATTCGGCTATGAATTGAGAAAAAAAAAAATCAAGTAAAATATACATTGTATATACATGCAGAAGATATTATAGAACATCTGTTGAAATCACATTTTATCACAAATCTTCAGCATGTGAATTATGAAGAAATTGTTGATGCTGACGCCCACTTTTTTTACACTCATTTTGTCACTCTCTGTTTGTCTTTTGTTCTTTTGCTCTTTCACTCTCTTCCTCGTGATTTTTGCAATTTCTTATACATTTCATTTGAACATTTCACTTATAACAGCAATAAAATCTACATTGTATATGCAAGCAAATCCATTGTGAGAATGATTTTAATAATCCAAATGCAAGACAAGACAATCCAAAAACAAAATTATTATGAATAAAAAATTCGATATAGATTCAGACGATTTATAATAATAACAACAATGTTTCTAATAAAAAAAAACGAATTTATTTCCAAAGAGAAATAAATAAATAAAGAATAATCCGGATGAATATGATGGGATAAAGGAAAAACAAGTGTAGCAGAAGTAATGTTGATCAAATTTTCAAACAACTCAAGTGAAAGAATGGAAATCAATGATTGTAAAGTGAAGCGCAAATGAAGGAGTCAGAGAGAGAGAGAGAGTAGAGAGATAGAGAGATAGATAAGGAGAGAGAGAGAGAGAAAGAAAGAGAGAGAGAGAGAAAAAGAGAGAGAGAAAAAAAAATTGAAAGGGTTACGTTGTGCGCTCTTGGCATCACACGAATGCTTATGTAAAATTCAAATCGACAAGCATCAATGTCAGAGGCATGGATAAAACAACCAAATCAGTGATGCTCTCTTTTGCTCGCCGATGCATATTTCCAAATGCAACGACAATGTGCATTTGACTGAGTATGTTTACATAAATGTCGCATCAATTTGACCGAATGGGAACGTGTTCGATTGCCACAATTTCCATCGTTTTGCAATACCAAATCACACAAAACACTGGACTGAGAATGCAGCATAAAATATTGTCCAAACACAAGGGGAAAAAACATTGACAAATTGTAAGAGAGGATGGCAGAGAACCTGAGATGAAGCGGGTGAGCAAAAAAGAAAAAAAAAATAATGGACGATGAGATGTATTTTTGGAATTTACATTTTGAATTAGTGTGATGTCAAATTTATGCAAGTGCATTGGTCTAAATCATCTATATTTATTATTCAGTTCAATGCATTCCGAGTCCGTTAAATATTTCGACATCATTGTTAAATCAATAATCAATAACAATCAACCGCTTAAGCTCTCCATCATTTCCGAATTAAATGACTTATTTCAATTTCTAAATTAGATCTATTTCAATTGTTATTTTTTTATTTTTTTTTTTGCCTTATTTGCGATATCTTTTTATGCCACTCCTTTCTCGCTTACCCTTTCGACATCGTACCAATCGACACAAATAAAGTCGTTTTTGTCTTCTTTCAAGCCAATAAAAAAAATTCTATAATTCGCACCACTCGCGAGAACTCCCTTTCATTTACAATTCTTAGCGATTACATTCGATGTGATTTGATTTCGGAATCATGGATTCATTTTTTTTTTTTTTGGAACTCACAATGTGGCAGACAGTGAAAATAGAGCGTGCTTTTGATTTTTGTCTTTTTTTTTTGTATTTTTTCATTCATTTTTTTTCTGCACCAAATTTATTGCCATCATTATTCATTTCAGCACGTATTATCAATAATAATAATCGGAACACAATTTAAGCGCTTTGTTCGCACAAAATGGACCCATGGCGCTCTTTTTTATATTGAACCTAAAATCGTACATTACAAACGTCGTACATACGGTTGTATGAATAGGAGACAGAGTGAGCAAGACACAAAAGAGAGAAAAGATTCGTATCGTTCATTTTCACATTTTATGATTGTACATTGTCTTAATCCCGAATGTTGGTTGTGTTGAATGTGCATTTATTGTTATCGAACATGCGATAAAAACCAAACGCACACACGTGCGCAAATAGACACACGACGACATTTGAGAGCATCGTCACTACATTTAGTTGTCCAATGTCCGAATGTGTATCTTGTGTTACAGCCATGAAATTGGCCATCACAATTTGATAGACGAAAAACGCAAAGAAAGATGGTCAGAAGAATGAAACGAACCGGTTAAAAAGAATACGAAAAAGGAGCAAATAATCGAAGGACTTTAATAATAATAAAGTAGCTCAAAGGTTTTGCTCTGCACAATGTTAACCGGACACTGTGCATGTAATGCTGTGGGTTGAAATGGATGGAGACGCGAATGAGATGAATGAACTAATGTAATAACAGCAACAGCACAATACCAAATAAACGATGTGAAAAATTATGTTGTTAAATGAATGTGTATGTTGTACGGTGTGATCTATGATAGAGAGATTTTCAACGAATATGCTCATTCAAAACAGTATTCGGTTCTCCAGCATTGAAGAGCAACAACAACAACAATATCAACATCAACAACAACAACAACAACAGAAGCATTGCCACCATTACGCAAAGGCAATAACAACATGCAATGCAAACAGCAACAACAATCAACCAAACAATTTCTCGCTCACTCTAACTCTCCGTTGTAAATTTGAAGCATCGTATCATCTCAATGTAAGTGGGTACAAACAACGCGCGCGCTTTAAGCACATACACACTTGACAACACATTTATTGTTGTACGTCACATTTTGTTACAAATTCTTTTTTACGATGGTCGTCACTTCTTCGACTTCTTTTCTCTAACTCTCTCTCTTTCTCTCTCTCTCTCTCGCTCTCTCTCTCTCTCTCTAAGTTTCTCTCCTCTACTTTATCTCTTTCTATCAATCGTTCTCCTTCTCTTTCTATCTTGTGCTATCGATCTCTCTTTCTTTTCACTTTTTGCATTGCTGTTAAAAGCTACTTATTTTGTTGATGTTGAAAGTTTACTGCTAAAAGAAGGGTTGAAATGAGACAGTATGAAATGTCCATATCTTTTCTCTCTCTCTCTCTCTCTCTCTCTCTCTCTCTCTCTCGTCGTTGTTATTTTTCCCTTTCATGTTGTGGAATCCAATGGAAGAACACACAAAAATTGATGCTAATGGAATGGTTTAGAAGGAAATACTAGATTTCCAAAATAAAAGAATAAAATAAAGTAGCAATTGTAACGAATATCGCAAAAAAAAGAGAAGCGATGAAGAATAAAAAAGATAAAAGAGGTGAAGGAAAGAGGAGATGAAAAAGGGAAAAAATGGAATAGGATGAAAAGAAATGTGGAAAAAAGAATGAAAAGGGGAAAAAAGATAAAAAAAGATAAAAAAATAAAGCATGAGAATTATGGAGAAAGCGAATAAGATTTTAAATGTAGTTGTAATCTGTAAAACACTAATGAAGAATTCAAAAGACGCTGATATTTTCATTTTTGACATCGATTACATAACAAATACGCTGTTGTTTAAGCACTTTATCTTTAAAATAAACAATAAATCAATGCACACTTCGACACCAAATAGTATCGACCATAAATCGTTTTCGAAGTACTTGGCAGAACAATGAAGTACTAAAGATTAACTTTTTCTTTGATCGCAGTTCTTCAGATGAAATTGATCATTTTCCTTTGCAAAGCGTTCATTTTTTTTTCAAATGTCACTTCTCAAGCTGAATCATTACGATTCAACATGATGACAAAATATGGAATATGAATACGGTTTCTACATTGCTAGGACAATTTGAGTGTGTCAATTATGTCATAATAAATGTGTAGATCTTAAAAGCTGATAGCAATGTCCATTTATCACAGTGCTAAATACATGATTAAGCTTATCATTTGCTTAAACTTGTTAGTATGTCATTTCGGTTAAGTAAATAACCACGTAACGGTCCAACGCCAGCCGATGTTGGAATTAAGATTTAGCATAACATTAAATCCGAATTTGCTATTGCAATAGCGTTTGCCATTTTTGTTGTTGTTTTTGTAAACAATATCCTTTTATTGCGTACTAAATCGGCACGTTGTTTGATGAGATTCGATTAAAGCACAGCGGAATATTTAGCATCGATTTTCTATTTGATTGAATCGTTAGCAAAACGATACTCAAATGCCGCATTCGACTGTTTTGCCGCGATATTATTTGTTGTGGTTTTTTTTTTCTTTCTTTTTTTTTTTTTTTTTTTAATTTTACGTCTGAAAATAATCCATTTTTCCCCTGTTTTATCACTCTCAGTCTCACTGTGCCCATAGTTTTATGGAAAAAATATTTCGCAGACAGTCGCTCGCACATGGCACACGTATTTGAATCGTATCGAATTTGGTGATAGCAAAGCGATTTGATGTGTCAGTACCAGTTGGCAGTACCAAAGCACATGTATGTTGTGTACGCGTATGAATAATAGCGTTGAATGGTGGAGCGACGTATGACCGTTAGCTTTCTCTTTCTCGCGTTCATTTGCCGCGTCTGTTGCGCTTGCGATAGAATTGTTATTTCGATTTTCATTCTCGCTTGCATATCTTGGTCTGTGTGTTTTTCCAACATAAAATCCGTTTTTCCGTTCCAATGTGGGTACCAAATTTCTTCTTGTTCGTGTCTCGATATTTCCCAACCATAACTGGCATAGCCACACACTTCTCTCTCTTTCTCTGTGTGTCTCTCTGTGTGTCTCTCTGTATGGCTATGAGACTCTGACTATGACTCTGACTCTGAATCGGTGGTTCGCTTCGTTCACCGATAAGAATGCTTTTGCCAATGAAACTGAAACTTTTTAGTCTGTATTAGGACGTCGTGGCGCGAAGTCGTTTTTATACATATATATATTTTTTATACGTTAGTCCAATTGTCAAAGCAAATTTATGCAGTTTGTTCACAGTTTTTGAAATCGTTACAACGCCGTTAAAATAACAAACTGAACAGAAATAAAACAATATCAACAAAAAAAAAAAAGAAAAAAACAAACACACAACCATCATAAACCAATCCGCTTTACAAATTATTCACAAGGAACTTTTTGGAGTCTCTGAGTGTCGCGGCGATGTGACGTTTTCAGTTTTTAATTATTTGTTTGATTTAAATTGAAATTTGGCAATCAGCTTTCGAGCAAATCCATTTCGATTGATATGATGAACATTGCATAGTGATTTTTGTCCGATCAAATGGAATTGGATAATTTTTTGTTTTATTTTGTTTTTTTTTTATAAAACTAAACAAATGTGTGTTGTACAGAAAAAAATTAAATGTTTAAAATAAAACTTAAATTTAAAGCTAAAACTTTATTCAAATCAATAATATCCATTTTAAAAAGTTGTGATCAATCATTTGAAATGAATCGAAATTTAAATAAAACACAAAACAAGCAATTTATTTAATTTACCTTTTTTTTTCTTTTCATCGTGTAACTTAAATAAAACCAATCTTTAAACTTTAAAATAAAATAATGTTTTTAGTACGATCAAAAGAGATGAAATTCGGTTAGATTTATAATTGAATTATACAAGATATACTCAATAAAAATAAAAATTAAATAGTGGAAAAATATAGTCTCGGTCCAATATCAGAAATTAGGAAAGGCAATTGAATCAATGGAAGAAACATTGATTAATTTCATTTTTTTTTTTTTTTTTTTTTTTTTCAAACAAAAAGTGCTAGTTTTGGAAAATTGTTGGAATTGACCTATATTCGGTCACGATACAAACATTTATTAAGTATATCTTGGTAATGTTAAAATAAAACTCATGACAATCATCATATAAATTATTCTAAAAGAAAGGCAGAACAAAGGAACGAAAAATGCGATTGGGAATGGAAATAGGAAAATTATTAGCTCAATGATATTTATTATAAGTTTCATCATCATTTGTTGTTTATTGTTTGATATGATTATAAACACTTTGTTTGATAAGAAATAAACAAATTTGAAAAGAAGTTTCAACGTTACACCGTGCGTGGAGAATAAATTCACAACTAGTGTCCGCGGCGGTTTTGTAGCAGTTATCAAACCGCCACTTTGTACGAAACACACACACACACATATATATATATATATATAATTATATACGCCACAGTTTGAAAGAAAAAGACAAAATAATGAACCAAACTTCATATGACAGAACATAGAAAATTACTTTCCATTCGATACTAGTTCGATTGAATTTTAAATTGCGCAAAAATATATGCTTTTGAAATTATTGAGTCAATTTTGCTGTTGAAATATTGCCCATTGAATTCCAAAGTGGATTTGCATATTAAATACTGGATCAAATGAATCGCATCTTTATTCAACTGATGGAAAAAATCCCAATAGAAATTGCACAAACAAAATGTATGCTATTTTCATAATTTTGTATTATAGCATTTGTGGTGTGGAAAATGTTGCTTTTTTTGGAGTAAAAATCTTTCGAAAATTTGCCATAGAACATGATCGTCCTGCTTCATTGCTATTTTTGTAAATTTGAAAATTCAAAATGAACTAATTTTTACTCGTGAGAAAGAAATCTATCGATTCGATTTATGTATTTTTAGAAAATTTGTATATAATCCATTTTAAATGAATTGATTTTAGATGCTGCACCAGCAATGTCTATATTCATTATGAAATATCACGATCAATAATATACAATGCAATTCGACTCTATAAAATATATGTATCATTATATCAAAAACATCGTAAAATCAAAACATTTATTTCGATTAAATATGTTTTCGGTCATCATTTTAAAATCAAAGTCCAGTTGAATTCGTATTTTTCATGAGTTGAATTATAAAAATCAATGTACAAACCAAGATAAAATAACTTCCCAAGTATTGAGGATTAGCAATGAATCTGCTGAGAGCAGAAAAGAAAATCAATTTTCACAATTGGGCTTGATTTGAAAGATGGTTTTCATCATTTAAAATCTCAATTTACGATACATTCTAACTTTATCATTTTAATCCAAATCACAAAATCAAAAATTAAAAGCACAGCCAAAATGCAAAATTGTATTAAAAACGAACTCTGAAAGAAAATTATCAGCAATCAAGTGAAAATGAAACGAAAATAAGAAGATTAGGGTTTTTCGCACAAATTTTCTGAAAAATTTACGGCTCAACAAATGTTTTGTATTTTAATTAATTTATAATAAAGTGACATTATGTTCACACTTGGTGAATCGAGGGTTTTGTTCAAATAAAAAGTGTTTCCATATCTTTTGCATCTAATTCAATTTTACTGATTTAAATTACTGGGATAAAAGATTTTTTAAACGTAACAAGTTCCCAATAAGTCTGATATAAAAGTCGTCGTTCGATGTCAAATATTTGAATTCCATTATTTCAACCAATTGAATTGCTATAAACTTTAAATTTTGTTGGTTGGTTTATTTATTTATTTTTTTTTTTTACAAAAAGTTTGTTTTTTCAATCATAAACTGCCATTATTAATTGAAAACCATGCAATGTAATTGGTCTTGCTACGATTATCGAAAATATTAAAATAAAAATATGAAAATAAGTTACCGTATTTACTTTCATTCTTTCATTTAAAATGCATTAACGAAGAAGACCTTACACTGGTCGCTGTATATAGAACGAAAAACAAAAGCGAAGATGACAATGAAGAAAATTTATCAAATAAATCAATTCAATTTATAACGCTTTGATATACCAACAGTATTAGCATACGAAAGGTGTCTAGAAAATGGATTATTGTTGAAATTCTTATTATGTATGTGTAGGTGGGTGAGTATGCTGCTCGTTGTTGATGCTATCATCACGATATGCTAAAATATATTGACACGAAGAGAGTGAGAGAAAGAGAGAGTGAGAGAACTCACGAAATCGTTTTAAATTTATCGATACTTTGACTGTTTCATTGGAACGGTATTTTTTTTTTTACTCAATTCGTTGAACCTATATTGGTTCAACACATATATGTTTGCTGATGCTCGAAAATTGAAAATGTATTTGAATAAATTTTTCTTAGAAAAACAACAAATTCGGTTGGCTATGTTTATTTCAACCGGTCGGGCGTGTTTACACCTCAAGGAAATGATGAATTGTAATATTTGTCTTTTCTTTCACTCTCATTTTCACTATCTCTGTGTGTGCCATCTTTTTCGTTCTCAATTTCGCACTCTTCGCATTTTTTTTTTATCTATGTTTTTGTCGCCAGTGAGTTACTTTCGTCTTTTGGTCGGTATAATGTGCTTATTTTTTCACACACACAAAGGCTGTGTTTTGTGTTGGCTGATATATGAAAATAATTACAAAAATAAACATGCTGCAGCATTCAATGTGTTTCGCTCCGTTTTCAACTTTGCACAACTGAAATCTGTCATTTCGTTGAGCTGTTGCTTTTTTTCCAAGCCCTTTTTTCTTTTTGTTGACTGTTTCAATTTTGTTTGCCATTTTCCCGTCGTTTGCTCGTCAATTGTTTGACGATTTTCTTCATCCATGAACTTCATAAAGTACCTTCAACTTAACCACTTAGAGACTTTTAACGCAACGGGTATTTGCGTATTTGCAATCACTGCTACTCTACTATTACTTTGATTATAAATATATATATATACATTCTATCTGAATGGTTATTTCGCTTTGTCGTTGAATATGATCGAGAGAATAAGAAAAAAAAAATATCGAAATATTGAACGGGATATTACCGGTATATTGCACTTAAGCGACGCATATTGACATCGAAATACTCTCAATGACTGAGATCGAGCGTAAGCAAACGAGTGTACGAAATGAAATGACGGCACACATAAGAGCAATTTGTGTTGCGATAAAGTTGAAGCCTTCCATTCCAGTTTTGACGTTCAAGTGGCAAACCCACACGCACCCGATATAACGAACCAAAATCAGACTGAACAGAACAGTTACCATTAGCATCATCTAAAAACTTATTTAATTTATCCAAGAGAGAGAGAGAGAGACAGAGAGAGAGAGAGAGAGAGAGAGAGAGAGAGAGAGAGAAAGAAAGAAAGATTGAAAGAGAAAGCGAGAGAGAGAAAGGGAGTGAGAGAGCGAGAAAAAAATTTGGTATCTTTGTCGATTTATCGTGTCCGGCGTAGTTGCCCGGAAACGTTTCAAAATACTAGAAACGGCTTCGTCTGAAGATGATGTTCTCATTTTGCATGCAGTCCACCATCAAAGAAAACCATAAAGTTCTAGCTCTCTAATATTTCAAATTATATTTCAATGCTATTTTAATTTATTTCGATGAAATATTCCAACTCAAAATTACAAATAAGGCATACATTCATTCTAAATGAGATCAGTAATAACAACACAGCCTTCCTCCTAAGCACCTCCTTCTCTCTATACTAAATGAATTTCTCTGAATTTACACGAATGATGAATGCATGACATCTTATTATCGCAAATATCATTTAATCTTCATATAGTAAAGATTAAAAGATCACTCTTTTCGATTTTCATTTAATATGATGTTTCAATAATGGTTTAATGTTTGGCAGTTCATTCTAATCTATGGAATAAAAAAATGCAAACATAAAACCTGGAAAGCTCAATATTTGATCGATGAATATACAGTGTGCACTCAATTTGTGAAGGTAATGTTGAAACTTCATTTTTTTTCTTTCTCACATCATACTGATCCCTTTTCTCTCTCTCTCTCTCTCTCTCTTTCTCTCTCTGTATCGAAATATTCGCATTCAATTTCACACACTGGAATGTTTTCTATCCATAAAAAAATTCTTTTAAATCAAATGAATAAAACATAGGTAAAAGTTCGCCGAACTGAGTTCAATGTTAAATATTAATATCGGATGTGAATTTATAAATATCAACATCGCAATGGATGGAATGAGGAGAAAAGAGTACTTGAGACGATAGAAATATTTTCAAGATCTGCCAGGTTTTGTTGTTGTAACATTTTTTTTTTCATTGTAAAATGTATGAAAATCAATTCGAAATAGAAAATTCTGCGAATTTTTGATTTATGAATAGAAAAATGTGAATGAGGGATAGACATAAATTTAAAGGCATACAAATGAATATACAAAGAATGAATGCAAAAAAAGCGAAACTTGTATACATACGGTTTGATTTGAATTCAATCCGAAAGGTAGTGTGAAAATGTTTCCCTTTTCGCTACACCCGTTTCA
This sequence comes from Resseliella maxima, assembly GCA_029041755.1. Taxonomy (NCBI): domain Eukaryota; kingdom Metazoa; phylum Arthropoda; class Insecta; order Diptera; family Cecidomyiidae; genus Resseliella; species Resseliella maxima. The sequence continues at coordinate 1,144,304 of JAQOWM010000768.1, read as the reverse complement.
ATTCCAAGAATTTTTTTCTTCATTCTAAAAATTCAAACAATAGCTCGTATAGAAACTCGTACACATTATTTAACACAATCATAAAAGAAGCATAGAAAGAAAAAAAAAAAGAGAAATAACTATGTTTTGATTGAATTGTGTGTGTATCATTGGTCATTTTGAATAATTTACGCCATTCAATGTGAATCGAAATGGTTGCAGATTCTAGAAAGAGTATCTAATGAAAATGAAAAAGAAAAACAACAACCAAAATGATTTAAAAGCTCATTTCGTGTATGTGCACTCAGAATCATCGTCATACAATTGGGAAAGACGAACACACAAATACACTTACAAACATTTTGTTTTTGGCAGAGAATTTTTTTGCTGCTACACGCGACCAATTCATTTAAAATTCCATTAAGCTGGTCTAATTTATAATTTAAATTAATAATAATTGTGCCCAGTTAATTGTTTCTGTAGTTTGGCATTTGTGATTAAATTTGAAATGTTTCAAGTGGTTGAAGACAGAGACGGAAAAACTCAAGAGCTTATGGCATTTCAAAACAATAAAACAGCCAAAGAATACATATCGATTCATGTTCACTCTATTTATCCTTTCAATTTTTTGCTCTTTTTCTTTACTTCGTTCTCTCTCTACCCTCCTCTCTCTCCCTCTCTCTCTCTCTCTCTCTCTCTCTCTCTCTGCTTTCTTTTGCTCACTTTCGCTCTCTCTCTCTCTCTCTCTCTCTCTCTCTCTCTCTCTCTCTCTCTCTCTCTCTCTCTCTCTCTCTCTAAATTTTCATCTTCTTTTCTTCCTCTCCATCTCCTTCTACTATTTATGCCGTGTCTTTGTGCCTATGTCAAGAGGCACAAAATGACAGAGATACATTCGAAATACGCCTATCAAGTTTCAAAGAAAATGTGCAACATTTTCTAGTAGCTAAAAATAAACGAATCCAAATTGCTTCAAGTAAATTGAACAATTTTCTTCTCGTCGAATCTAACCCATTTTCTGGAAAGATGCCTGTTTGTGAAAAATGTTTTTCCGTTTTTGAGCGGAATGAAACGCCAATTGTTACGGCAAAATGTAACAAATGTGTGTGCGAAAATTTGAATAATGGTTTCAAAATAAATGCAAATAGCATTGGCCGGCTTTTGCGTTTACCGAAAAATTGTATTAACTTCATTTCATTTTGTTTAAATTGAATTAGATACACTTGAGCATTTTAAATTTACTTGCATTTACTTTCTCCATTTCATTCTTATGTCATATTTGGCACTCTATTTCCTCAATCATTTCGTTCATTTGCACCAATGGATGACCGACATGGAATCCGATATCTCAAAATATATGCTGAGTCCATAATATATACTGCTATTTGATGTGATTTTTGTTATTTTATTTATTGCGATTTGAACTTTTGATATTACTATCGTGATATTTACATGTATAAATTTGATTAACATTAAGACCAAATTGGAATTTTTTTTCATTCCCGCAAAAATAATTACAACATTCTCATTTGATGCAGTGCTGAAAGAAAAAAAAAGAAATTCATTTCATATCCTAAAGCAATTCGTTCGAATGGCATCTTCAACATTTTAATAATTACTTTTTTTCACCCCTACAAAACCGTTTTGTCTTTGTTCGAAATTGAACGATTCAATGAATTCATTTGTTTATTGACCTTTAATTTTCAAAATTTGATGAAACTTTTATTTACGTTAGAACCGCACCCACAATATAATCAATTATGTTCGAAAAAACAAGAACCATCAGTTGATATAATCGATTCATCATTGTTCCAAAGTTATTGAATGTATTTCGAAAACTCAATTAATTGAAAACAATTCTTACTTTTAACCCAACATTTTTTTCTATCGCTTCTTTTCTATTTGAAAATTAATCGTTTAAATTTTGGTTGGATAGATGTTACACACAAAAAAAAAATCTATAGAAATCGAAAAAAAAAAAATGGTTATTGTTGAAACGTTGATAATTTTAAGAGAATTCATTAGCTCCTTCAGCAAAATAAATGTTTGAAATCTGTATTTTATGGTTTGGTTTTTACAAAAGAAACGTAGAATATAATACAAATAATAACACTAAAACCCAAATTATCGATTAGATAAACGAACACATTTCGGCGAAATGTTTGTTTTATCTATTTTTATTTCTGCTAATGAAACAATTGGCCTCTCTCTTTCCACTTATTTTCCACCAATCGTTCATTTAAATGCGACGAAAAACCATAAATATTGAATGTATAGTGAAATAAAAAACATGAACGAGAGTGAGTAAGTGGCTACAGACAATATGTCATTAGTAATACCATCGAAACTTGCAACAAAAAAAAAATCTCTTGCTAAAATTTATAATTCAGCAACTATTAACATGATAATTATGACGAGCTTATTTTTTGTCAATTATTTTAATCGAATCACATTGATTGACTGGAATAAATAGAAAAATATACGGAGGGAGAGAGTGGTTAAGGATGAAAGATATAGAAAAAAAAATTGTTGAAGCTATGAAATGAGCTGCCGTGAAATTATTCGACCGTAAAATTGGTCGATGACAATAGAAAGTATTTAGAAGATAGAGCGAAAGCAAATATGACAATTAATAATTGGAACATGTCCTTAGATGCAAATATATAAGATCATTATTAGTCTAAATGGGGTAAAAAGCTGAACACTGAAAATTGTATTCACACCATCGTACACATACGATTGAATTTGGTTTGGTTTGTTTTGGTTGCCTTACCCTTTTCGATGATATTCATGATATGGCATTTTGATGTGTGCGATGCAATTCAACGTTCTTTCACATATTCATTCTCCGTCTCTATTTCTCTTTTTCGGTCACACAATTTGTGAATAAATGTGTTGATAGCAATGTAATTCTTGAATATTTGACGAATGGTATTATCGCTTCGGGCTTACCCAATATGCGCCTCGATCAATCGAATAATTAATTTATGTGCGTTGCTTTTTGCCGTGGTTTGTTTAACTGAATTGAATTGCTTCTTCCCTTTATTCTCATTTTCACTCTGTATGTGTACAAGAGAAGGTGAGAAGGAGAGAAAGAGGGGGAGGGGGGTGGTAGAGAGAGAGAGAGAAAGAGAGAGAACGTGTGAAATGGTAGACAGTGTCGTTATATTGGATTCATACACAACTTAATGATTATACGATGAAATAATGATTTTAATACGTGAACGTGTTGAATTCATTGCAATATACGCGCGCGCCCACATCCCACTCTTGTATTATATTTGACCCAATGCGAACATTAAATAATGAATTGGTAATGGTAAACAGGCAATTTTACTTTGTGTCATCAAATGTTCTCCCCTATTGAGAGAAGGTGAACATCGATCCAGTTGGACACCATAAAACGATTTTATTTCACATCAATATCATAACTCTTAATGGAATATTTGGTTTCAATGCCGAATAGCTGGTGCTGCAAAAATAATTCACTCTCAATTCATGCCAGTGGCTCAATGTTATGCGCTTTGATCAACACTTAAACACGAACAAAATGCCAATTTAACACCATACATTGGCATTTCACATTTGTTTATTGCATGGATTTTGGCTGATTAAAAATGTCGTGTTGGGTTTTATCAACAATGAAATGTCAACTATTGGTTTGTTCTTTGGTATGACGAGATATTTGGAAAATTTATACGAAATTTGAGCACCATTTTCTTCTGATTCTATCACACATTTGCATCAAATAATGTGATGGAATTTGACAAATCTTATTGCCGACAAACTATCTCAACGGTTTCGATTTTAATCAAAGTTATATAAATAAATTTCGATAGTTAAGTACTCTCTCGGATCGGATGTCATTTTCAACATATTCTCTATGCATTGATGTTAATTAACAGCAACTTATCCATTTCATTTTTGTTGATTCTACGATATATGAATGTCATCTACAAAATCTCATTTCATTTTAACTTCCCTCTCCCTTTCTGTCGATAACTTTCCCTCTCTCTCTCTCTCTCTCTCTCTCTCGCTCTCACTCTCGTTCTCTATCACTTATTGAGACTTGAATGAAAATACAAGTGACAGTGAAACAGTTTTGTTATCAATTAAATCAAATTGTTTGGAAACTTTAACTTCTTTTCCTTATACCGTCAGCGAAAACTTCGGAAATTGGTGATAACGATAAACGAACAATAGAGAAATTGAGCATATTGTCCAATCGATATTGTTGCTGTTTATGTTGTACGCATTTATCGAGAATCGAATTATTATTCACTTATCGGCTAGATTCGATCGGTATGAAAAAAGTAGCAAAAGAAGAAACGAAAAAAGAAAAAAGAAAAAAAAAATTATATCATAGACGTTGTGTTATTAGCCGTCCATTTTAGCTTGAAATAACATCCATTTGTTCTGATTATGTTGCTGTCTTAGTTGGTTCGAATTATATTCAATAAAAACCACAAGAAATGTTCATTTTTCTTGTACATATGCGTGTTTTTTCCTGTCTATTTTTGTATATGGAAGAAGTTTAGCCGGTGTCAGTATTTCAGTTGCTGTGAATATATAACAAAACACATGAACATTGCTTGAATGAGTTTTATCCGTTGTTATAACGCAAAATATCCCACAACACACACAATATACTAAACAATAATTTGATTATCTGTACTTGTATAACAAGCGAATGTTGAGTAAAATCGCCTTGTTCGCTTCGTCTAATCTAATGTTCAAACAATAATGAGCTTCAAAACATACATACACGCAAAGAGGGAGAAAGATAGATCGATATACAAAGTTAGAGTAAGATAGAGCAATGTATAGAATTATATAGAAAGAGAAAGAAAGAAAATAGAAAAGGCACAAAGGGAAATGAGAAATGTGTCGTTTATTTCCACAATATCAAAAATAATATGTTGGCAAAGTGATTTGAATGGCGTATTGGGGCGGCAGATATGGTAAGCAACGGAAAATACAATTCCATGCAAAAGATCACGGGAAGCACGTCACTCGAGCGTAGGTGACATACGCTCAGCACGCAATATAACTTCACATTTTAGCCAGGCTTGACGCAATATGATTCAACACCGCTCGAAGAACATGTGTTCTATAAACTGGAAGTCAAATGCACAAAATATCGAAACGAGATAAAACAAAATCATACAAATCTCAAGAAATGAAATAACGCACAATAATAACATACATACACAAAAAAAGAAGAAGAAGAAGAAGAGAATACAGTCGACCAAAAATTTGATTCTTGAACATCGCAGTCAGAAGTCATGTCATGCCTGTTTCCAATGAATAATAACACATTAGCGATTTCATGATTCATGAAAAATCAATGGGCAGAACAAAAAAAACATATATATGAATGAGATGAAAACAGAGATGCCTTAGAATAACTCGCTACCTGCTGTGATTGATTTCGACATGTTTTGTCAACATCATTCTCATTTTACAACTAAACATTCAATTGATGACGAAATATGAATCAAACAATGACACAAACATTTCGAATTTACATGCAATTTTTCCTTTATATTCATATTCACACACTCACATATATATTTCGTTTTGCTCGTTCTTGTTTTCAATATTTCGCTTGTTTTTACTGTTATGAATCTCAAAAGTTGCGCTGTATGATCTTCGGCTATTTGTTACATTTTATATATATATATATTCGGTAATCAGTTGAGTTTTCACTGTCACAATAATAACCAAATCAAAATCAACACCGTTCATATTGTGCATACACCGCATGAATTTTTGATCAAATTTCAGATAACGCATTTTTGTGTGTCAAACTTAAGCACAGACGCTAATGATTAAGTGCAGCGATACTTGAGAAAATTTAAGCAACGGCGGTCGCCGCAGCACCAGACACACAACAAATCATAAAACTTTGAGATTTTCATTTCATTCTCATTCCATCGCTCTCTAGCTTCCAATCTCCCAATCTTTTTATCTCGGCCCCAATCTTTCCTTTCTCTCTCTCTCTTTCATTCTTTCTTTTTTTTATTGACATACTCTCTTTCTCTGTACCTTTCTTCACCTTTCATCATCGTTTTAAGTTCATAATTGACGTAGAATTTTACAAAGAAATATGAAAACGCGCAAAATCCATTTTATGTGCGCAGATAATTAAATAATATTTGTATGAGTAATAAAAGCTATTGGATAGCGCGATGCAATGCATATGTGTGAAACACAACAAATAATGTTGAAAGAAACATTGTTAAAAAAAAAAAAAAAAGAAAAGAAAAGAGATGAGAAATGGTGTGCATTAAATGAGCTCAACATCTATGGCACACGAAAATTGTATTCAAATTGATTTATTTGAAATTCAATTTTTCTTTTCCTCTTCTTAAATTGATGTTGTTACCAGCATCTTTGTGGAGCAAACATTTCTTTCATTTGTTCCTTTTTTTCGTTTTTTTTTTTTTTTTTGAATTGGGCTGAATGAAGTTAGATTCTGGGTCAATTTTTTTCTTATTTCGGTTGATCGAGCTCTGGTCGTTTTCGTAAGAACATCAAAACCTATTAAAGCAATTTGCCATCTGAAAAATTGGCGCTTGGTTGAGTTTTGTGACGTGGTTTTTTAATGTGTGTTAAAATGGTATTTTATGTGCATTTATTGAAGTCTATACGAAAAAGCTTTGCACCTGAAACCATTGATTATCGTTGATGCTGGACGAAAAAAAAAAATTCTCGAAATAACTATGTACAACCAATGCACCTATAAGTGTTAGCAAGCTGGCTTATCCAATGTTATATGTGCTAATAACTTTTGGTTGATTTGGCGCCCTTTGAGCGTAAATTTTACCTTTTTCGAATTGAAGAATCATTAAAGAGATTTTGTGTAAATGTTTGCTCTGACTGAGAGAACGTTATATAAATGCGTTCAGTTTGCAACTGTAAATACTGAGTTTTTTTTTTCTCTTTCAATTTGAATAACTGAAATTGTGTAATTCCAATTAAATGTACGCATTTTGCCATAAATAAATGGATAAATGTTTCGATTGATCGATATCTGGACTGATATATATTTTTTTAGCTCTTGCGCTTGTTTGAACAAAACACAAAAACAATGCGGTTATCGAAACACATCACACAAAATTTTGTACAATAAATATTTTTGTCAACATTGCATTTGGGAATATTCTGATGGCATAGTTTTTGATTGGCCTAAAGGGGGAGAAACCACGATACCTGTTTTCGAATGGATAAAATCACAATGAATAAAGCGAAAAAAAAGTACTAGAAAACCACCACCATTTCCGTCACTTAATTTAATTGAAATGTGAATAATTTAATAGAGCTTGAATAAATTCAGTTCTGCGCTGCTGTCCACTTATTACTTTTTGTTTGATTCTAGTTTTCACTCGTTTAGTTGTGATGTGTGTGGGTTTTTTCTCACATTTCGTAAAGAAAGAAAAAAATTAAAAGCAGATAAAAAAAAGCTGGTTTCTGGTTGCGGCATACCAAAGTCAAACGTGCAAAAAGTTTAAAATTCCATTTTTGATTGTTTAATTGGCCTGTGTTTGCACATTGCACAACTTTGTTGCAAACAATTTAGTTTATTTTAATCGGACGGCAACAAAATCAACCAAAAAAGCAGTTGCAGTGTTCGTTTGTTAATTTCAATAGTTTGCGAGAATGTTGGTGGTAAAATATTTGCTAAATCAACATTATATGTCAATTTCCATATGTAGATTTGTTTCAAAGGTTTCAAAACCAATTCTCCGAGGGAAAAAAGCAAGTAACGAACTAGGAAAACGAAATGGAGAGAGAGAGAGAGAGAAAGAGAGAGAAAGTGCTTTCACAAATGTCCGACCTGCTTTTTTACTTACTTTCTCTCTCTCTCTCTCTCTCTCTCTCTCTTCCTTCGATGCAATTTATCTCCCTCACTCTTGCGTTTCTTCGCCTTTTCATAACTCTTATTTGCTATACCATTTCGCGTCATTACTCGTTTTGGTCACTCGTTCAAGTTTTCACCGTAGATAATTCTAAAAATAGAGATCGAATCATTAAACCGTGTAAATGGTTTGAGACCTTTTTTGTTTTTGCTAACATTAATGCATCCTTTTGTGTCTTATTTGTGTTTAGAATGCAGTTTTCCAGGAAACACAAATGGAAAACAGTTTCACGCCTATGATATTCAAATATTGATCTTTCTATTCTTTTCACTCTTATGCTCTATGTGTGTTATGAGTGGTATCTAACGTCATACACGTTAGAGCCACTTCTCGGGATACAAGAGAACTAGACAAATAATGAATATTGTTTCTGTAACGTTCTCTTTTCTCAGCGCGCGCGATATAACTTTTTCACCCACTTGCAACTCACACTCTTTTACATTTATAAATATATAAACGTAAACTGCTAACATTTGCAAGTCACAAGTTGTTTGCATACATTTGAATATACAATATGTATATATGGATGGTTTCGCCACCTTGACGCTTACACATCCAATTAATTCTTAAAGCGAATTCTGTATCACTTGCAACTTGCAATCGTACGATTCAGGTTTCTAGTCTTCGATATCAGTTCAATTTTTTTTTTTTTTTTTTTTTATCTCAATTTTCTTCACATATTTTTATTTCGTTGTTGTTTTCACTTTTCTCGATCATCATTTAGTGGTATATTTTTCGGGTATATACAGTTTCACATATAATGGTGAAGTAATCGAGACTTGAAATGTTCGTGAAACGACTTAATTCAAAAGATTTTGATGATGCGTAAACGGAAACATTCGGATTGTTTCCATCCAAATCGAGGAATCGATTTCAGGTACGAACAAATATGCAAAATAATACGAAAAGAAAAAAAAATAGGGAGAGAGAGAGAGAGAGAGAGAGAGAGAGAGAGAGAGAGAGAGAGAGAGAGAGAGAGTCATAGAGAGTAAGAGTGAGAAAAGACAAGGTAGAAAGTAAAAATGGTAAACGTCATTCTCGTTTTGACTGTGTTGAAAAATTCTCGATAAGTTTTTACAGTGCGGGTATGTGTGTGTGTGTGTGTGTGTGTGTGTGTGTGTGTGTGTGTGTGTGTGTGTTTCAAGGCAAAGGAAGAGACAAACCCTGTGGCAAACGTCTTCATCAAATACCGATGAGTATTTTCATTGCATATTTCTTGTCTCTCGTTGTTTTTTTTTTTCTTCTCTCTCTCTCTCTCTCTCTCTCTCTCTCTCTCTACTGTCTGTTTTTATTTTTGGTATCAATATTATGAGCATACTTTTGCATTTGGCATTTGAATTGTCAACGTTTTTCCGTTGCCATTCCCAATTGTTATTTTTTTTCTCTTTTTTTCTTTTTTTGTTCTCTTCTGTTCTTTTTGTTCTGTCGCTTCGTTCAATGTTTACATTGTTGGTGCAAAATTTAATAACAAATAACATTGTACACTTAGAAATGATAATAGAATAAAAAATAAGTGTAATAAATGGTAACATAAAAAAAAGTATGTAAAGTATATATATCAAATCGAAAGATGGTATACAATTTGTAACAACGAGACGGTATTAATAACGAACCAACAACAACAAACCATCCAAAACAAAGCAAAGTGAAAAAGAAAAAAAAAAAAAAATAGAGAAGGAAGAAGCAAAAGAAAAAAAATCCAAAGATAAAATCGGTGAAAGAATGCAAATGAAAGAAAAGAAGTGATCAAGAATAAAATAAAAGTAATCGTAATGCAAGAAAGCAAAAGAGCATAGAACAGAAAAAATATTGTTATCCATAAAAAACGCATAGAAATGATGTAGAAACGATAAATAGAGAGAGAGAGAGAGAGAGAGAGAGAGAACAACCAGGACGAATTGTGAATTGTTTTCACGCGCGTTTTTAAGAAGAAATAGTAGAAGAAGAAGAAGAGGAAGAAGAAGGGAAAGCTCAAAAGGGAGTAGGAATGCCAAAAAGCGCGTCTGCTGGAGCCCGGTGTTGAGGAATTATATGGAAATGGTGCTAACGGCGACAATCGTGACTTGTATTTGTGCATTGAATGCGAACGCATATTTGAATTGGCAACAAAAAGTGCGACGCAAACAAATATCAAATGGAAAATTTACTGTGTAATATGGCGAGTTCAAGCAAATACTCGTCGTACAACTGTCTTACTTCATGGGATTCATATGATAAAATACCAAGGTATTTATATCGCAGTTTTTGCATCAATAAACTTCAGAAACTCCTAAGTATATGTAGATATGTTCGTATGTCGACAATCTGTTGAAAGGGGGGAAAAAACAACATGAAAGATAATGAACGAAACAGAAAGAAATTTTTTTTTTTTTCATTTACTTTATTCTTATTCGTTTGTGAATTATATTGGCGGCGATAATTGGCGTCTAGATGTGTAAATAAAGGCCGAAAAATGTTCTGAAATGGTTCTCTGTGTATTTGCTCAAAGATCAAAAGATGAAGCGTATTAATTTTTGCAACAATATCATAAGCATTTAGTAAACAGTAAAAACGGTAAACAAGATGCTATATGAAAGACAACTGGTAGAAGGGACGAGTAGGTTTCTCGTCTACATTTAATTACATGGCAAATTGTGCGAATTTGTTGGAATGATGATATGCAAATAATGAATTTTCAGCTAGAAAGTAAACGAGTGAGTTGGTGAGTGAGTGAGTGAGTGAGTGAGTGAATGAGTGAGTGTGTGTGTGCGTGCGTATGTTTAGAACAACGACATACTTATAAATGCACCGGCAATGGAATACTAATTGGGTGTTTCCGTTTGTCTTCCGCCAACATGCATGTGACGTACATCAAAAAGAAAATGCTTTTAACATTGTCACTATTTGGAGGAATATATTCACGTTTTAATGTGTTTGCATAATTGTGGCAGCAGCAGATGATACCCATGTAACCGAGAGACATAGAGCCAAAGTAGCAAAGTATGTGTATCTGATATTATGCTTATGAGATAGAGATTTTCTACATCGATATACAATCTAGCACAGCATGGACAACTTCAAAGCCATCATCTTGGCCACACGCACACAAACTGTGACGCTCTCTCTCTCGCTCTCTCTCGCTCTCTCTCGCTCTCTCATTCTCTGCCTCTGCGTGTGTCTATTTAAATGAAAGTCATCTAGAACATTTGCATTATTTTAGCGTTCAATAATCAGGCAACCTGCAGTGGTAATGTTTCGTAAAGTGGATGGCATTAAAGTGCATTTGGTTTATCAGCATTATGATTCAATGCATTTGTAATTAATGCTCAAATAATGTCCATAAATATATTATACAGAACATGTGCATAGCACAACAATTCGATGCCTTAATAATGACACATTTTGCAATCGGAGCAAATATTTCGAATTAACTGAATAAAAGACACTATTTAGCATGCAGCCACTTAAGTGCTCTGTATTTAATTCATTATCGATTTTGTTGAATCCGTTTCATTATTATTATCATTATTTTTTTCTCAATGTGGGCGAATGAGCATTATGTCTTATGAGCTTTATATTGTCATAATTCTCTTAGTTCCAGTTTTCAATCAACGATGCTCTTATATAACTGCGATGAGATAATAACCATTGTTTATCATACCATACATACATCCGGCTACGTAAAATACTGTGTTTAATAGGTTGGATCGATTTTCAAAATTGAACGATATCAAAAATGCAATATCGCTATGTGTTAAGTCCGTTTGAGGACGGAATATTTAAAGCTTTTGTTCCAATAATTGCCCTAAAGGACATGAAAAAGAGGTCAACAAAAAATGATATCCAACTAATCTAAAATGTTTGATTTTAATTTTCGACATCCGATCGTTTGAAATCTTAATGTATTTTCGCTTGAACTACCATTTTCATTTCACCATTTGCAAAACCATTTTATTAAATGCGAAATAAAAACGTCATCTACGATCCAAAATTATTTATTTTTGCCATTTCAAACAACATAAAATACAATCTCATCAAATTAATAATTTGATTAAATAACTTTGTTTTTTTTTTCTTCGAATAATAAATCCTTGATCAACATAAAAACCTTGTTAAATTCATCATTTTCACAATCACTTCTCGGTGAGAATTGAATTTACGTTCAATGATGATAATAAATTGGTCCATATCATTAGATATTTCATTCGACTTTGATGACACTAGAAGGTCTTTTGTTAAATAAAAGATTTGCAAAGGTGTAAATCCAACATCAATTTCATTCTGAATCATTTATTTTCGTGATTTGACGATGACGCGCCACGTGCTCAGGTATTTATTTGAGTGTGACCTTATTAACCTGTTCATTGATTACATTTGTGCAAAACGAGAAGAAAAAACCTTTATTTCATTGTCTCAATGATTTGACAGGTTGTGGTTTTTTTTTCATATTGCAATTGTTTGGTTCAATTGAATTATATACGCAGATAGACTTTGAACAAAGATTGCAATTTTTAAAAAGTTTTCCATTTGAAGGATCCTTCAAATCTTACCAAAATTAAAGTATTAAATTTAGATCATAAAACTATTATGATAAATGATTGCAAAGATTTGAATTTCAAATCAATAAAGATTGAAGACATAAATGTTAAACATCGTAGAGATATTTTTTGTTTCAAGAATAAAAACTTGTCGAAACTTATCCTGTGGAAATCTTCAAAAAAAAGAAAAAAAACGTCTTTTTATTAGTGATAAAACTATTCAATGTATTTTTCACATAGAATAGTAAATAAACATTTAATTGTCAAAACATATTTATTATAAATGGACAACACTCTACACAAACAATAATCCGAATATGCTATGAGACTACATCAAAAACACTCAATAAAGCTGTCAACACTTCTCAAATCAGTATTTATTCAAGTTTCTTGCTCTGTTCTTTTCTTCGTCATCTGCTATCATTCTATCTTTTTTTTTATAATGGCATTTCCATCAATTTGTCAACGTGAGAATGTTTTCATTTCCCTTATTCCGCTTTCCCACATTCTCTAACTTTCTATCTGCGTCGTTCTCGGTTTTTCTTTTGTTTTTAGATTCAATAATAAAATGTAGTAAAAATTCACTTGAACAAAATACGTTCAGCAAATACTTGAACTGAATAAATATCATGTGAATCGTTGAAAGTGGATTTACACCGCATTTCATTGAATTAATTTGTTTGAGCAAAATCGACAGAGCAAGAGAAAGGGCGAGAGACACACACGCACACAGAGAGAAAGAGAGAGAAAATGTTTGAGTTATTTCATATAAATGTTTGTGAAATTATTGAATGTGATCACTGAAACTACACCCAATATTATTGTTTGAAACACTTTTTCAAATTTCCTGAAGCAGAAGGAAGGAAATTCAATCCAGCAATGAATTCGAATATTTTTTTGTATCAAAATCATCCAGTATGTAAGATATATAATCATAATTCCCATTTGGTAATGTTTGTGAAATCCGAAAGAAGATATTTCCGAAATGAATTTCAAAATGTATTTTTCTTTTATTCAGGTGAAGGTATTTTTGTGTAAGCTGAATTTATGACACTTAATATTACAGAAACATGAATTCCAAATGTCACAACAACGATAACAATAAAATTGTTTTTTTCATATGAGAGGACAATCCTCATTTTTTTGTTTTGCGAATAACATTGTAATTCCCTTTAGACTTTGTAATGTCAGATGTATCGAAAGAAATGAAAAATGAGAAACAAAGAGAGAAAAGGAAAAAAAAAGCTGAACAGAAAGACACACGAAGTTCCAAAATCAAAAAAGGAATTGGATTGGAAGATCGCTGTCAGACGTATGCTCTCTTCACTTGATTTCACCGTTTTTCATTCTTTCTCTCTCTCTCTCTCTCTCTCTCTCTCTCTCTCTCTCTCTCTTGTTTTTATGTTTATCTGCATTCCGTACATCTCACTTTCTCTCCCTCTTCATTATTTCTGTATGGTTTGAGTGTGAGAATTGATTGTGCGTAAACATGCGGATGATGATACTGCTGACTTGTTAGATTATGGGCCATGGAATGCGATATGAACCGATATGATTTTCAACGGTATTACAAATGTGAATTTGTTGGTTATGTTTATGTACTGGTTCGTCGACCGATACGGTTTTTGATCATCATTGATGAGGATATTTGTGGTGTGGCCGTTTATTCTGTCTTTTTTTCATTCTCTCGTTCTCCCTCTTCTTTTCTTCTGTTATTGTTCTGAGCGTTTTATTGATGGCATCCATCTGCCTAACCTGATGTTCTTTGCACTGAGCCCATTTTTCTTGTGTCCGACACGAAAAATGGTCATTTTTGATGTTGATCTTTTTTCCTCTCTCTCTCTCTCTCTCTCTCTCTCTCTCTCTCTCTCTCTCTCTCTCTCTCTCTCTCTCTCTCTCTCTCTCTCTCTCTCTTCTTTTTCCTAACTTCAAATAAATTCATCAACATTAATTATTTCATACATCCTCGGGGTGTTGGCTTTCATTCTTCGTCTTCCTCTTCTTCTTATTCTTCTTTTATTTATTTATTTATTTATTTTTTTCAATCATTTCACAATGAGTGGGAAAAAAATCATGACCATGCCACGTGTACGATTCTGTTTAGAAAATTAATTTTCAACCGTATAGTGAAGGTCATCATCACCTGCAAAGATGCAAAATATTCAACCAAAAATGTGCTGAATATAAATGATGTTGGCGTTTTTTGAATTTGCGCAATGTATCAAGGCTAGTAAAATGAATTGTAATTCTTATGTGGATACATAAATATCCGCATAAATATTTTACATTTTCGACCGATTGCATTTACATGTTATGCAGTCGTGTGAATTAAATCAAGCATGAATGGTGTTGTTTGTTTGCGTTCCTATTTTTGGTTCATGTCGAGACATGAGTGAACGAAATATCGAGTTCAAGTAAAGTAAATTTCGAATGTTTACATGGATTTGGAAATATCAGGTGTTTGCACATTAAAAATGCACATGTACGTCAGAACACAACAACAACACACATGTAAAATATTTGCTTTCGATTTTTCATACCTAATACCATTGCCAATTTTATATTCAACCCAAAAGAAGCAACAAAAGCGCAATGAAAGAAGAGCAAAACAGAAAACAACACCAACAATTTACATTGAAATTATTACATTGCCGAAAAGCTTACGCATCGAAAAAGTTCTCATCGAAAAACAAGCAAAACACATTTATCCAAAACATGATACATAAATGCAATAGGATAGGAACACGCATCGTTTATATTTATTCAAACTGACGAGCGACAATATTTGTCTGAAAAAGACTGAAAACTTTGGGTCACATACGGTTTGTGTAACGACTTGTGCAATAAATAGCAAAATCTTTGTAACCATTGTAGACAAAACAAATCATAACTTACGATGACAACTGATGAAAGAGAAAGAAAAAAAAAACCCCAACAACAATAACAAAACCCATTTTCGCACAATCACCTTTGCTGAATGCACAAAGCAATCTTCAAATAATAATGGCTGACATCAGTAGCAAACTTTGAGCAAGTGCGTACAAGCCTTGTACACACACTCACTCTGCACCTCCCCCTCTGCTAATAACACAACAAAAACACAAATTTAATAAATCTATTCACATTCCATAGCTGATTTGATTCATTTGTTATGATGGTCATGTGATGTGCATCATGTGAATCGACTTCATATTGGAATTGCAAAATGGAATGAGCAAATGTACAATTTTCCTGCCCGAAAGAAGCGTATACAAAAATCATTTGTACAACAAAAAGAAGATTGAAAATGGTGAAGAAAATTACCGCAAAAATTGCTTGAATTTGAAACGAACTGCTTCGGTAAATTGCACAGGTGATAAAAGATAAAAATCTGAAAATGAATAATTGACCAGACGAAGGGAGGAATGAATGGATTACCTTGAGAAGTACCAGAGCCAAATAATGGTTGTGATTTTTCCCTCTTTTTTTATTCAAAATGAATTCATTGTAGTTTGGTTTTTTTCTTCCAAAAAACTTTTTTCGATTAAATTGTAACGCATATGCTCGTTTCTTTTCATTTTTTTTTTTTTTTTGTTTTCGTAACATCTTTTTGTACAATCAGCAAGAGTGAAAAAATTTCTAGACTTTGATCAGAGTAACATTGGCTTTTTGTGTATGTCTGCGTGTGACTGTGCTTTTGTAACAGCCATCAAGACATTTTCCAAATGAAGTTTATAAAAAGAAATGAAAAATATGTCGAGAAGCAATCTAATTTGAGCTGAAAATTTACAGCATGCCGATGGGTGCATGTAACGGGTCAAATGGTATCGAGGAAGAAATTTCTTATCCAAAACGAAACAACTATCGTATGCGCTTTTTTTCGTATGTGCCATTGCTCTATCGTTTAGTCTCTGACTTTGTTCATTAGCTTTCATTTGATCTTCTTTCCAGGCAAATCATTTTCCAACGAAAAAAAACGAGTAAACAAGATCAAGGAAAAAAAAAATAAGCTGCAGCTCATTTTCTAAAGAATAATCTTCTATCACAGTTCAATTTATTTACTTTGACTGTAAACGAGGGCATTCTCACCTACACAAAATGTGCGCTATTTAAAGCGTATCGTACAGCAACATTCTTAATTGCTCATTTTTCGGGCAACAATTTAAGATTGGTTCGCTCTGTCTTTGAGCGCAACAATGACATTGATTAGTCAAATTTAAATAAATTTAATAAGACAAGCACTAAATGGATCTTAATTTGGATGTGTTTTTTTTTTTCTTTCTCAGAAGAGACTGTTTTTGTAGCTATCGAATTGTTTGATAAAATGTGTTCTGTATTAAGGCGCTTTAAACAGAAATCGTCCATGTGATAAGAGATATTTGATATGAGTCGCCCATTATAAATCGTGGAGTTTAGCACCAATGGCGTACTACTATATTCACATTTGCACTTGACTTAACTTTCCATTGTCATTTGTTTAATGAAATGCAACGGTAATCTAATTGCAAATTTTAAAACAAATGCAAAATCAAAATATGCAAAGAGAATAGCAACCGTATCGAAATGTACGGTAACAAATGTCATTCATTTATGCATTAAATACATTCTCTATGTTTCTATCTCAATGTTCTTCATTCAGTTCTTTTTGAACACAAATACACAAGATTATTGTGCTAGAGATTTTCTAACGATTCGATAAAACATTATCCAATAAAATTCACCAAACAATCGGTTTCCTTTTGCGTATTGTGTCAACCATTAAATTTGTATTCACCACTCAAGTGTTGTACTTGACAATACATTTGAGATTGGTGAAGTGATTGTATTTTGGCATTTGTGCTGGCATGTAAATTTGCTGCTTACAAATGAATGCGCTGTTAAAGAAAATCTCTCATCGGATTTGCAAATATGTCTAGATTTAGATTCTTCTTCAAAATATATCTATCTATCATTTTTGCATCATACTCAACGTACAACAACAATCTTCAATTTATTTCCAGTCATTGGCATAATGTTGTACATCTATATGTATTCGAAAATTGTAAAACGCATCGTAACGCATATAATACATATCATTTTTCACTAATGAGTCTTACATATGCAAATTGAATTTTGCCCTGTTTTGGCCCCTAATTTGTGATGAAGTTTTATGGTCACAAATCAATCAACATACAAAATATAGACTACAATTCACAAAATCATTTGCATACTCAACTTATGCTATTCAAATGCCAATGGTTTGTTAGTAATAATTGTGACATTTCTTCTTCTGGCACAGATACATATAAAAAGAGGAAGAAATAGAGATAGAGAGAGCGAGAGAAAGAGAGAGAGAGAGAGAGAGAGAGCGAGAGAGCGAGAGAGCGAGAGAGAGAGCGAGAGATAGGGATAGGGAGAGAGAACGTGTTGATTTTCAACTTTATAAAAAATGCCACACATTCCGTTCGACATATGTTGCTATGCAAACAATTCGTCCATTTTTTTAGTATTGTGTATGATATTACACCTAAATCAACTACTTTCCCCCAAAAAAACCATTTATTTTCACAGCACGTAATAAAAGTAACTTAAAAGCTATTTGGTTATCCTTCATCAAGCTATTTAACATTCCAATTGAAATAATTTGGCATAATCAAAGATATGACAAGATTTTATATCTGATATGAAAAGACGAAAATATCTGGTGTTAGGACAAAATCTTTTATTATTGTAAGAGAACAAAAATGCTCTTGACATTTCGTTGTTAAATTCAAAGAAAAAAAAAACGCTCGAATCATTTCATTTAAATATCACAAATCACGTATGCAATTCAATGCTATTTTGAAATGTTTTTGATTGGTTGTTGGAAGTGTAAATGAAATTTTGAAGATCACACATGTGGAATTTTGAAGATCACACATAGGACACATGTCCTATTAATTACAATTCAAACAAAACATTTTCCATGCATTGTTTTCAGGTGAAATTGAAGAAGTGTCCTACCACATTCGACATCCAAGTATTAGACACAACACTATTTGGATAAAATGTTTGAAGTTTATTAGACTGTATAAGGAAAGTTCATTTGTCATTGCAAAGTTATATGACAAAATTCAAGATAAAGATCAACTCAATGAATTAAATCGCATTCGCGTATCTCATCATATTCACACCAATTTATTATGCTATGCAAAAAATGACTATAAATAAATATGAATACCATCTCAAATGAAAAGTTATATTTAGTTGTGAGATTTTGACTTTAATTGGTTCTTGCAAACTCAACTGCATGACAAATGATAAATATGGAAATAGTAGTCAGTCTAGGAGTTTCAATTCTATTAAAGTCACCGAGTGTTGTTGAACACGTTTTGTGAACTTTTGGTGTTCTCAATGCAAACATAAACATAACCATCAGAAACAGTTATAAAGCCTTAAACTTTGAATTACAAGTAGACAATTCTTCTGTTTATATTTATGCCATAAAATAGTTAGCATGTGTTCGTATATAATTGAATTTAAGACATTCAAGATTATGTTTTTATTGCTTTTCAACTATTCAAAAGAAGAAAAAAAAAAACATTTATCATTCGATTATGGAAATGATATTGTATACTAAACTCGATATACTACAATAAATGTCATTCAAACCACGATAAAAATAACCATTACACATTGTTTGTATAATAATTTGTCAAAACATTGAATTAGCGAAAGCAAAAGAAATAGTTACAGCGAACAGTTTGTTGCACCCATTATTGACAATATAATTTAATCGAAATGAACGATAAACGTCCAATATTATCTATGTTAATGTACCTAAGGAGCAGCAATTCATTGTCATACAAATGCTAATACAATGATCCATCCATTCGATTTGATGAACTAAAAAAACTCAACCAACCATGAATAATCCGCATAATTTTATGATTTTTATTCTTCCTTGTTTCTTAAATTCAATCATAGCATTAATTCATTTCCGCGGAATGTCGGCTATAAATGCCGTTGTGAATACTATCACAAACGAAGACATATTATTTTCTGAACGGAAAAATTCTTTTTTTCAACGGACAACTCATGAATGATTATTGGTGACTATTATAGAATTGAATTTCACTCAATGATAAATGTACTCCATAATTGAACATTACACATAATTAGAATGAGAGTGAAAACTGAATATTTTCATGAATTGATAATCTAACAAAAATAACATTGATGAAATGAAAAGTAGTTTTTTTTTTTTATTTATTTTTAGAAAAATTACGACATTTTTCCCTTTTTTTTTTGAAATTTCACAATGCACGGAAATTGGAATTCATCGTTATAATTGTACATAAATCACGAACGACCCAAATCAAACATTCTGAACAGATTACATGCATTTTTTTTTCATATCATTCGTTTATTGTGTAATCCACAGCACGAAATAATCTCTTGAATTTTCTATTTCCATGTAGAAACATATAAAAACGATATTATTCGGATGATTATAATGGACAATTCACTCAATGTTAAAATTTATTTCAATTTATTGCTGACCCAATTATTTGTACTAACTATTATGTTTTAATATTTCAATTTGTGACCAAATGTAAATTAATCAGCTGACAAAATAACAACTGTTGCGGTTGCATGTGTGGTCAATGTAAAATTGGTGTACATATTTTCAGCGTAGAACAAAAACCAATCTACCGATGAAATATCGTGACATGGACGGTTTAAATTCACCATTTTTTTTTTTTTTTTTTTTTTTTTTTGTTAATAATTTATGAGTTAAATTAAATTAACTGAAAGACTAATTATGACGATAGCTTTTGGCGTTTATTTGCTTTACTATGGCATATTTTATGCTAACACTGTTACTTTCCAGATAGCCTGAAATCCAGCTTAATTATAGAAAATGATTTAACGGACGCAAACGACATGACGACCATCTGCATTTCTGTTGTTGTGGCAAATTCAAAAATAATTACAATTTTTGTGGAATTGTGTTGAGCTTTTACTCCTTTTTACCTTTTTTGATCTTTCGTTTGATTCATTTTTATATCACTCTTTTTCCTTCTTTTCTATGTTATTCCTCGGTTTTGTCATTATTTATTTATCTTGTTTTCATTTTAGTCAACATTTTTAATACATTTTTGGTAGAAAAAAGTATTTTTGATGGCATGAATAACATACATTTGAAAGGGATTTATATTTTAATACTAAATGAATTGAATGAATAAAGCGTTTGGTGATCCCCATTGTGCCACCAAATATTTTTCTGGAAATTCCCTATGCGATACAATTAAAACGAATTACCAATTACATAACTGTGCTTCACACAATATATTTTATTTAAATTCAAATACATTGAAATGTCACATGCAAGGCAACCAACCGCAAGAATTTAATTTAATATGCAACTGTTTCATTTCACGATCCGTTACAGAAGATATTTTGAGTTCTTTTTTTGC
Source organism: Resseliella maxima (assembly GCA_029041755.1). Taxonomy (NCBI): domain Eukaryota; kingdom Metazoa; phylum Arthropoda; class Insecta; order Diptera; family Cecidomyiidae; genus Resseliella; species Resseliella maxima. Next base: position 1,123,472 of record JAQOWM010000768.1, on the reverse strand, counting down.
ACTCACTCTCTTCTTGTCTCTTTACTTTCTCTATTCTCTACTTGTCTATGATTCGTTATCACGTTTTGAGTGATGTCATTCATCCTTAGCTAATGAAAATGATTCGTACCGAATAATGAATGCTTTTACGCTTTTGATTCGATTGATGCTGATTTGGGCGATTTTTTTTTTCGTATTTTTTTGCCGGATAGAATTATTTGCTTCTTACGACCAAGGGATTGATAACGTATTTTTTTTTTGCCTCTGTCAAATCGCATTCAATATATACATATACATTGTACAAAAGTAATAACAATAATGCTAGCAATAATGCCTATGAAATAAATGATGTATGATGACTTGACATGATTTTAATCGGTATGCTCAAAATGAAAAAGCAATACCAGATGGAAAGATATAGAAAAAAAGGTTTTTTTCCACTCTTACGTTTATATTTCTTTCTTTTTTGTTATTTCTATGTAAATTCCACTTTGGGGAATTTCATATGCAGGTACATTAATTCAAATTCCAGGGCTTGTACGAATTATCAGTGAAACCGAGAGCTTATGCCGCAACAAGCTGCTATTTCTCTATGTCTGTCTGTCTGTCCCACTCTTACCTTTCTCTTTCTGCAGTCACACACCAACAGCAATTAGGAAAATTACAAAAGATGACTGTATCGAAGATAATGAATTAAATTCGTGTACGTCATCGCCAAATGAATGTGACAATATATGGGAAAGCATTTGGAACAAAGAATATCCGAAATGTGATGGTTTTTTTTTTTTTTTTTTTTGTGTCCAAATGTCCAATGCTAAATATCGGAATAATGTCGATCATTGTTTGCACTTACATCCCTTTGCACGCATTCATTTTCGATTAGCGACCATTTTCAATTTCATTCGCGAAATTTGGAAAATGGGGGACGAGGCAAAAAAAAAAAAAAAAATTGTGAATTCAATGCTATTTCAATCTGTCTTCATTAATCATGAAAAAGATCGATTGTTGGAACAAAAAATACAGACATACACAGACACACAATTTGTTTTTTTTCTTCTTTTGGTTCATTTTACTTTCGATTCGCAATCGAATGATGGAGCTGAATTTTTAAATCTCATAAGACGCATGTCAGCTGAAAATAAAAAGAAAAAATTGCGATGGTTTTTGCAAGTGGCACATTTTTTTTTTTTTTTTACCAAACATATTCTCTTTCTCGGATTTCCTAATGAACAATTTATTGAACAGATTTAATATTGTAATGGTATGGACTTTGTAATCGTCGTCTTAATATCATTGAGCCTCCTCGAACAAATTATAAATAAATTAAAAAAAAAAAAAAAAATGAAAAACAACAACAACAACAACGGAAAAGAATCCAATGAGTAGAATTGAAATTGATTCCATGAAAAATGCTCACATGCTCTTACGCAAATTAATCAATAATTCATGACATTCTCTGGAACCGTGCCGTTTTTTCAAGCATCAAAATACATATTTTGACATTTTTTTTCCAAAATTTGACATAAATTCCGTGTCATCAATGCATATATTAAACGCATAAATTATAAGGTACATTTGCCAAAAGGAAACTCCACTTAATTTGATAGCAATTACTAATGATTGTAATAACAAGCAATTTTGCGAACGCAATCTCAGAATTGTGCACACAAGCTATAAAACCCCATTTTTGTTTTCCCCAAAAAGCATGTTTTAGTTTAGAAAGCACAATCGATTCTTTGGCATGGCATTCACAGCAAACTAACATAAAATTTCGCTGAGAAATTATTACATTGGAAAATATTTCAAATGGGATTTTTGGTCTTCGTTAAAAGCCTAAGAAAGTATTGTTTATAATGAGAAAAGGAGAGAGAGAGAGAGATAGAGAGAGAGAGAGAGAGAGAGAGAGAGAAAGAAAAAAAATTCAAGCAAATTAGAATAATTGCGTATTACGTTTAATGAGATTTTATTGTATTAAATAAGGAAACAATAGCATTATTTACAAACACACCCTTAAACAATGAAACTAATCCGCATTAAGCATTTAATTTGGTTCAACAAGCACATCTTTTGTTTAATGTTATAATTTTTCTTTTCTCACTCAATTCATGAGGTTCAGTGACAACAAGATGACGGGAAAGATATTAAGAAAAAAGAAAAATAAAACAGTCAAAGCTCTATATCTTATTTCTATTATTTATTTTTATCTCCAGATTTTAACAAACTTTGTTCTGTCCTTTATAACAGAATGATATGAGTGATTGAAATTTCACGGTATTTCAAGGGATTTATGTGCAAATGCTGATGGTTAAATGGTGTTAATGAGTGACAAAAAAAAAATGACTGACAAATAAATTACCGCGGTCAAGAATGAATAATCAAACGATGTTGTGCGATGCTGTTATTGAGTTTGGTTAACATTTATGTACTGCATATGAGTACCATTAGCATCCTGTATTACAACAACTTTCGACTGTGTTAATAGCACGCAAATCCATAAAGGGTAAACGATTCTTGATATCTATCTCTCATCGTCACCGACAATTTACATGCACGCCTAAACAATGAACCCAGTTCATACACCAAATAATATACTGGGCACGAACTTTACAATGTAAATACGTGTTCATTGGATGGCATAACGCCAAAAAGATCCATACATCACTCGGTTATGCATGTAAAATCATTTGAATATGTCAGACGGTGCTTAGTTATAAGCAACAGACCAAAAAAAAAAAAAAAAACAGAATTTTCCATGAGAATAGCACACCATTTGACATCGATGGTAATATATACATTTATATTGAGGATAGATACTGTGTATATGTAGAAAAAAACGCACAAAACCTGCAGGAAATGATAATAATCGGTAAACGAAACAACACCGTATCTGAGATTCTCTAGCTTCCCCTTCATATCTTGTCTTGTTTTCTCTTCAAGTGCCTTCATTTTTTCTCCTTCCTTTCAAAAAGCCTGCTCTTTCTTGTTTTTCCCCAATGACAATGGCATTGTTACAGTAGAAAAAGAAACATTTGACAACCAATAAGAGAGAAAAAAAAAGAAGAATAAGTAGACGCACACCACAAATTTGACTGTTTCCGCCCGTTCTCTTTTTCTTTTTCTATTTTCCATTGTCTCACATACCTTTCTTCTTGTCGTCGGAACAAAATACTTGTCGATCTTCCTATTGTATACTAAGTACCACGCATTTTTCCATTTTCAATCTTTGTTTATGCAGTAACAGCAACCATGTAAATGAATAAAAAGCGACGGGGATAAAAGAGAAAAAAACAAGCAACAGCAGAAAAATTCTTAAAGATACTTGCATACTCAAAGTGGTTGAAATGTTTCGTATGGCATGGCCCATTCACACGTACAAAACAAAAAAAAAAAACAATGAGATAGAAAGAGAGAGGGAGATAGATAGAGAGAGAAAGAGAGATCAATAGAGAGAGAGAGAGAGAGAGAGAGAGAGAGAGAGAAAAGAAGGATTTTCTATTGTTAGGTATTATCATCAGCATGTTTAGAAAATTTTTCTCAATTACAACAATAACTAGACCCGGCAAAAAGAGAGCAAGAAAGAGAATGTGCTACAAAAATGACAAGAAATGTCACCATTCAACTATAAAATGTATTCATTCTTCAAGCGAAGGATTCGGTTCCTTTTCTTCTTTCACGCATCGATTATTACAAGAATCAACCGAATTATGAATATTTTGCTGGCATAATATTCAAGTTGGCTTCGTTCAAGCGTACATTGGTAAAGAGAGAGATTGAGAGTTGAAAAGTGTTAAAAGAGTGGAAAGAGTGAGAAAGAAAATATGAGAAAAAAAACGAACGCAGAAAAAATAGGTCATATGACCTTCGGAACGTGTCAAGAAGAATAGAAAAATTCAAATTGTCATCCGTACAAATCATTTTAAATCTTTGCTTCTCAATTTCATTGTAAGTAAATTAATGGATAGTAAAATTTTCAAAAACAGTATGAATATCATTTAATTCATAACTGAAGTTAATTGACCGCAATTAGAATTTTCGAAAATAATTAAAAGAAAATCGATTCATGTCTGTTCTTTTGACTGAGTAGAAGATATGAAATCGATAATTTGGACTTTTTCAATGAATGAAATAGAATTATGTAAATTCGATGAGAACCAATAGCAGCTTGCCCGGCTAGACTGTACAATTGACACCTTTTACAAAACTTCGATAATAAAAATCGAACAGAAGAACCAACAAAGAATTTAAGGCACAAAAAAAATAATGATTCTTCTTTTCGAATTTATTTTATTTTTTTCAACATAACTTCTCTTTTCAATTGAACAATCTATTTTTAAAAGATATTGTTGCGTGTAAATGAATTGCCGATATGTGTTTATAATGCTTTCCAAATTCCCTCTTTCTCTCTCTCTCTCTCTCTCTCTCTCTCTCTCTCTCTTTCGTTCTGTTTCTCATCCATTCCTCTTTGACCCATATAGTTTTATGGTATGAATCATTGAATATTGAATCAATGAATATTGGATTATTATGTGATTGGATTTGACGAGTTGTGTGTTTAGGTGGCATAAAAATAGAATGAGTGGCCAAAATCGTATTTGTCTTAGTGTCAAATAGGAGCCACTTTTATGATTATACATAGTTTTTTCTTTCATTATTTTTTTTTTTGAAGAGTAATAACCGTAACAAATATGGTTGTTTATGAGATAGACGATATTTGATTTGGTGAAACCCTTTTTTTATTCTTTTTTTTTTTCTCTTTCTATATTTCCGTTGCCTTGTTGTCACATAGGAAATTTATTGACGACACGAAATGTATGTGACCTGAATGAAAATGGTTTAGGTTAAGAACTTAATAAATTTTATCTCAAGAAATGCGGAAGAAATGTGAAAGACCAATATGCTGCCGGTTTTACAAAATGCCCGAAGTGTTTTGAGTCATAAAACTAAAAATCCATCTTATATCAACGAAGTGAAGAAGTTATTGGAATGGATTTTGTTTGTTTGCAGCTAAAACTGGAAAAAGCAAACGACCCAACGGAATCATGTTGGTTTCTTCGACATGAATTGATCCTAATTTCTAAATGAAAAAAAAGAAAGAAAAAAAGAGATAGATGATGACTTGTAGCAAAGTTCTGTGTGCTCTTATATTTTGTTATTTTTATTTCATGATAGTTACAAAACCGTTGGATGTGACTTATTAAATGGTGCAATCGTTTTATGAATATTTGATAAGCAAACAATGTACTTTGTCACATGAAATTTATATTGCAGGTTTCTGATTTTCCAGGATACTACTACTGTACTTACAAAACCAGTCAATTATGCCTTACAGTTTTTTTCTTTTTTCTTTTGTTTTACTTCGATTGAAATTGATTTGATGTTTTACAGGAAAAATTTTACCATTTAGTTTTTAAAAAGACATTTTACATGATTTATGAATTTTCAGGATAAAGTTTTTTCAAATTACGAAAATGAATAAGTGCATGACGATGTAATGCATACTGTATCCATATATTGGAAATATACGTATACGTACAAATTGGAGTAACTGACAAACACAACCCAATCAATCTACTTGACATTTTCTCGCAAACTAGATGATTAAATAGCGATTTTACTACGTCAAACTTTTAATTAAGTTGATTTGAATCAATTTGTGCTATTGTTCATCTTAACGATGAAGATACATCGTCGAAAAATTTAAAATTGAAAATCAAGAAAAAAAAAAAAAAGAAAGAAAAATACCTAAAAAAAAAAGTTGTCTGATGTTGAAAATCGTTTCTTTGTGTTTCAGAGTACGAGTGGAGTATTATGTCAATGAAAATACATTTAAGGAAAGACTGCAACTTTATTTTATAAAAAACCAGAGATCAAGTAAGTTTTAATTTGTGATTTTATTGAATGGTGTACGGGTAAAAAGTTTATCATTTCTCCCGAAATGTGTATTTTTCTTTTGCTGCTTTCGGTATCGATGTGAGACAGAGTGACAAGTTTAGCATAAAAACTGATGTTGACTCGTTCGCATAAATACTGTGCCCGTTTTTTTCTATCAAAACAACATGATCAGAAAATCAAATGATGCATTTTCTTATTCTTCTTCTTTCTTTTTGTGTATATTTTTCTTCGTTTTTGTTGCGCTGCTGGGACACATTCACATTCACATTCTCGTCCATTGCTGCTGCCTTGAAAAGGTCTACGAATACGAATTGCAAACTTATTTTTCAAATTACTTACATGCATATTGTATATTATTCGAGTTGTAACCGATTTAGATCCAACGTTTGCCACTTGGTAAGTATTTTCTTCCGATATACAATACTAATATGTATATATTTCAATGTTTCTTCACATCGTCTATTTTGTTTGCCATCAGTTTTATTCAACCATTTGGATTATTTCCATACCCGTCTCCGTTTCGAATTGTATAGTAATGCTATGTGGCATTTGAGTGTGCATGTGTACTATGCTGTTCTGTATGCTGTTCATAAGAGTGAAATTTTTATCATCGCAATAGATTGCCAGAATAATAAAAGTTCTTCATCACTCTCTGAGCATCAAATGAACTTTATATCGATATACATGCATGCATGCATGCACACACAATCACATCCTTGAATATGTGAATGTATTTTATGATTCGAAATGGTGATTTGAGTATTTTGTTGATCACACAAGACCCATATATGACTGAATATATAACCCCCAGTGAATGATGCTCTTAGATTTTATTTCGATTGCCATTGTTTTATAATATTTATAATAACTAACATAAATGAATTCATTTGGATTGGATTGCATTGCATTGCATTGGCACATATGATGCACACAATATACATTTCTATTGGCCATTTATTCCATTCTTATTTACTCGATCACAACTAAATGGTCCCGATTCGTTTTCATTTTTATGTTTATGTTTTAGTTCCGGTTGTACGCCTGGTAATAAAACTGAATTTCTTCAATCAGCCACTTTGACGGAGGAAGAGTTTCAAGAGCGTCCAATCATCAATTGGGATGCTATTTTATATGTCAATCGACCAACTGAATTATGGGCAATACAATTAATATTAGCATTAATATCATTAACTGAAGCGATGTTATTAACATATCTTGGTTATAAGGTAAGTATCCAAATGAAATATCTATATTTAATGCTGAGAGGCGAAAAATTAATGGGCGATTTCAAGTTGTATGATTAATTCAATGATGAGATCAGCATGAAAATATATCAAAAAAAAAAGAAAATAACTACAAGAGTAGAAGGAGAATTATAATCGGAATAATCATTTTTATGTGTGTGTCTGCTAACGAGTTTCTATATATAATTCAAATTTATTACGATGAAACGCTCGTTTATCCGATAATAATTCAATCAATCGCTCGAGATTTGTGCAGAGAAAAGAAAAAAAATCATCTTTGAATTCAATCAAATCCAAATCCCGACTCATTTAACGAAACGATATTGATGATTTTCTAATGCTCGCAGAACGAAAATAAAAACAACAGCAAAAAAACTGCTCCACACTTAAGCATTCTTACTCACTCATTCACTCGCAGCAAATTGTGTCAAGCAAATATTTCAATTGAGGTTTTTATTAAGTCATTTTAACATTCAAAATGAACTGTAAAAACAACAGCGATACGAAAAATAACTTTTTTCTTGGATTGAAATCTTATCACATCTCGTCGCTGTTGTTCGATGCATCGCTAACATTTTGCCGACGACAAAGTTTCTACATTGAAAGTATTCAATGCCTCAGCAGAGAAAAAAGAAAGAAAGAGGCGTGAAAAAGTAGGAATGGCGAAGAGGCGCAAAGAGAAAGAAAAAACGAAAGAGAAAAAAAAGGGAAAGCGAGAGATAAAGAAAATTATTTTATTTAATTGTGCAACTGAATATAAGTGTGAAAAAAAAACAACCATAAGATTCAGTTCACTTCATCAATTTATCGATTCATTTAATCTTTCTTACGTTCCCCCTCTCTCTCTCTATCTTTCACTCATTCGCGTTGATTCTTCAATCGGGGAAATTTATTATATGGTGTCTGGGGCAGTGGTATCCAAGTCAAAAAGCTTTCGTTAAATTAAATTTAAACTAGGCTTTTACGGTAAATCAACTCGTTTATTAAAGAAAATTGACAATAATTCCATCGTTTCCCTTGCACCACTTGAATTTGATTTAAAGTCAGTGTTGACGTGGTTTTCTCTTCATCTTTCGATCGCCTGCCTTTTCGGTATCTTCATATCTTAAATATCTCATCGACTTTTGCCGGTCGGCTTTTCATTTTGTTTTTACTTTCTCTTTTTATTATCCATCGAATGATAAAGAAAGTTTGATAGAAAGAATGCATGGCCTCATATTTGAATATTATTCAATTTTTCTTTTTCTAAATGGTTTTTTAGTCGGAGATTTTGGATGTTATTTGATAAGTAAAAGGAAGAAAAATTATAATCGTCGTGGTGACATGCTGTGCGTCATCTCAACAATCGACCCAGATATATACTTTAAGATGCGTCACAAAAAGCATTTGTTTCTTTTCACATTAAGTCAAAAAGTTGTTTGAAAATGTTTCTAGCCACTTTGCCTAATTTATCATCTCATTCAATGAGCTTAAATTTTTCTTTCTTCACCATTTACTGTGTCTGTAACTTAGACCATAGACCCCGTCACAAAAGTTTGACATAATTAACTAATTTACATATGTGCCTTAGCATCTCCTTTTGTCTCTCAGCTTGTTTGCCGCGTCTCAATTTTTACACCCGCACGAAATATACATATATTTTCTCATTCGTTGCTTTTTCTCTTCTTTTCATTTCATTTCATTTCATTTCTTTTGTCTATTCTCTTTTTATGTGTGCGTATACATATTCGCAGGGAAATATTTGGCAACAAATTCTATCATTTCATTTTATATTAGAATTGGTGACAACCGTCCCGTTTGCATTAACGGTAAGTATATCATAATGCGTTTCATTAAACAAATTATTTATTTATTTATTTCAATCATTTCTTTTTTCATTATTCGTCGTCATTCGTCATTCGTGCACACAAACGAAATGCGAAAAGTATTTAATTCATTTTATTTTCTCATTTCATTTGATTTCTTCAAGTTTATAATCAAATTTGAATATTGCATTCTGTATTTTATTCAATAAATTTTGCAGATAATATGGCCTCCGTTACGAAATTTATTCATTCCAATATTTTTAAACTGTTGGCTTGCAAAACGATCACTGGAAAATATGTTTGTAAGTAGTAAATGTCTATTTTGTAATACATTTTCTGTATACTGCTTAGTACATTCCTTTTTTTTTTTTTATTTTTGTTCGTTATCGATTTCAAATTACTTTCTTTACAATACAATTGAAAATTGAATGGAAACTGAAATTGAAATTGTACATCTTGCTGTGATGATCACACTACTAAATAACATTCCATTTTGTCTTTTTTTTTCTCTCTTCATGTTATGAAACACAGAACGACCTCCATCGAGCAATGCAAAAGTCACAATCAGCATTATCACAGCAATTGACAATATTATCAGCTACATTATTATGTTTAGTTTTTACCAGGTGAGTGAATGAATTGGCCACAATCAAATTCTATTGATGAAGACTGCCCAATTTTTGTTCTACTTCTTTTTTTTGCTCCTCTCTTCGTTAATTATTTTTGTTTGACGTTGGTCGACGTAGTCTCTCATGCTTCGCGTCATATGGTTGTACGTGTGAAGTGAAAATGCGGGTTGAGAAATTAATGAAACAAGGACATTAATTACGCAAAATAAAGAAAGCAAAAAAGAAGTGAAGAGACAAAGAGCGAGGAAGAGAGAGAGATAGAGCAAATGAGGCAGATCGCAAACTTGCTATAACAATGTCTGTCATTAATTATGTATTCGTTTAGCTTTTGGCATTAACCTTTGAGTGCATAATTTTATTCACCTTTGCCATAACATTTGTTCATTTAACACCGATTATCGGCATTACATACAGACAAATATTTATACATATGCAAGCAAGCACGCAAGCATTTCTACATTTATGTATACATGTGGTATAAAAAGAAGCGCATATTCAACAGCTAGAAAAAGTGCCAAACGATAATAAAAATGAGAAACAAAATAATCGCACAAATGGAATATACACCCAGAAATCGAAAGACATGCCACTGAAACATGTAGAGATTGAATAGAAAAAGTACAAGAGTAGAGAACACGAAACCAAAACTAAATTGCGGACAACAAGGATAAAGAAACTTGTGGCGCATTTTATCTATAAAAACAGCAGCAAACTTCAAAATCATGTTCCATCGTTTCAACCTCTCTGATGATAATGATGATGACGAAGACGATGATTTTGTTTTTCATTTCGTTCATTTATTAAATAATTAATTTTCTGCTCTTCAGAGCATGAAGTCTGTCCCGATTTTACCATCCAAATTTTGTAGCATCGCACCACTAATGGCAATCCATGCATCTACCATTGGTTTTGCGTAAATGTGGTGTTTGTGGCACACAATTTTTTTTTCTCCACCATCTATCACATTTTCATTTGGTTTTTCTTTTTAACTTAATTCTGAATCCATTTTTGTCGCTTTGCATCCTTTGACTCGATAATACAAAACGACCTGTTCAACTCAAAACATTTGAAACCAATACACGCAAATGAATCTTATTACATAATACCATGCTGCAAAATGCTTCTGTTCATTTCACATGTCTCGACTGTTGTGGTAAACTTGTCTTCTTTTTTTGTGTCCCTCTTTCATCGAGTGTGTCGACGTTGTTTTGTTTGAAAGACAGATAAGATAGTTTGTCTGTACGATGTTTTTTTGTTTTTTTTTTTTTTTTTTGATTGAGGTTTATTTTTATGTTGCCTTTGATTTTGTCTCTCTTTCCTTTTATTCTTCATCTCACTCATTTTACTCTCGATCACTTCTCCACTCTTTTGCGTTTGTGTTTCTCTTTCTCTCTTTCACTCTATTTCATTCCTTATTTCTCTTAATCTCTCACTATAAAAACCTTTTTCGAGAGGGATCGATATTGTTGACAATTTTGTTCGAGTGTATTTCTCCCTCTCTCTCTTTCTTTTTCTCTCTCTTTCTTCCTCTTCCGATGCAAGGAGCTCAGTTAAGTTTAATTCAAAGATGACTGAACGCCAACACCATACATAATCATATGTATGTGTATGTATGTATATTTGCTTGCTGCAGACAAAAAATGAGCATTATACCACGTAACAACCATTTAAATAGCAGAATGCAATATGCGATTCGACCATTGCACCAACGTGGTTTTACACTATTTGTTCTCGTCGATGAAAAGAAACGTTCGTTTGGTTTACAGAGACAAAAGACTGTGTGACAAACGTTTCATTAACAATTTTTCTTTTTTTTTTTCTTCTTCTTCATCTTCACCATATACTAACCGAATACAAACTAACATAATACCAAATCGAATAGAAAATACAATTTCAATAGAGAATTCTAGAAATGAATATCTAACATTTAGTTTAGTGTCTTAAAAATTTTGAAAAATGTACATATTTCTATAGAATAATGGTTTAATAGTAATTTACACATTTAACTTGTGCGTTTTCAATTATTTGCAGTGTATGCGGTATTCAGCATTTTCAAAGAGCCGGCCATCGACATTTGAATTTATTTCAAAGCACATATTATGTCGTTGTCACATTTTCAACGGTTGGCTATGGTGATTTTGTACCGGATATATGGCCTTCGCAGCTTTATATGGTTATTATTGTTGAATAAAAAGGTCTACACAGCAGTTACTAATAAAAAACATTGTCATGAATTTTTCTTTATAGGTTATTATGATTTGCGTTGCGCTGATTGTATTACCCACACAGGTATGTATATACGTTATTTTGTATGAGTGCTCTAATTCTGTGAGTATTTTTTCTTTCCCGTTCTTCTTCTTCTTCTTCTTTTTCTTTTTTCTTTTGTTCATCCAACTTTGGATTCATTCGTTACAATATTTATATACAAAATGAATCCATGTTTGGATTACGGCAACAAAAGAGGAAATCAATTGATTTTACGAAAATAGCATAAACCACTCAGTGAACCCAAGCTTTTGATTTATTTATATGACGTTAATTGTATTTCATCGATGGTTTTTCAACCCCAAAGCAAATACATTTGTTTACCTTGTTTCCAGTGATCTTTTATGATGGATTCCAAAATAGGCTTTCACAATTACTTTTTACAATAAATCGAACCAAATTTCGTTTATCAAAATAGATTTTGTATTAAATATTCAATTTATACCGATAGCATGCATTTCAGTTCATACATTTCCAGGAAATTAAGCTTTAAATTGCTTTTAACGTTATATATAAATTTTCTACAGTGAATTAAGTTCAAAAATGGCGTTTGATAGTCAATGAGCATTTTAATTTTTTCTATTCAAAATTTGATCGACGTACAGGTCTTTTCTGCTTTTGGAATGATACACGAGCACCGCCAATGAATAAACAAGACATTTAGATATTTCACATGAAAACTTATTATACATCATTTGAGACACCAATAATTGGATCAAATAAAAAAAATTCTCAAGAAAATAGGTCAAAATGTTTAAGAAAATTGACAAAACTATTGTAATATGTCTAGTTTTAATGAATTTTACTACTCGCTATAAGCTCTATAAAACAATCGATATAACAATGCATTGAATCCACTTCCTTTTCTCGTTAAATCGCCCACTGAGTAAATCTGTTCAACTCACAATGAACACGCTAAATACATTAATTTATAGAAAATAGAGTACTTTATAAATTGTTTACGATATACAGATATACTGGAGTAACAGTAAAATCGATTAAGTAGTGTAATGCCATTTTCAATGAGAGTGTCTCTTAAAACTTATAAAGCTTGTATCGATTTCTCTTCATCTAAATCTCTATCACTATTTATCCATTTTCCATCTCCATTTCTTTCCCGTCGTTTTATTCCCCCTTCTTTGCTGTTCTGTTTTGTGCAACAATTGTCTGTGCTTGTAAGTTATATAAATAGAAAGTCTTGAATTGTGGGATGAATTACGGTACTCATAATTGTTCATATGCTTATGTTTATGTTTATGTTTATGTTATGTTTTTACGTGAACTATTTTAGTTGAAATGGAAGGCAACCATTCATGCTTAGTTCATTTGATTTCTCTCTCTCTCTCTCTCTCTCTCTCTCTCTCTCCTCAATAATTCTCTCTCATTCCCCATCTTTTCTTCATTTTCTTCGGTTCGCGAATTGTGAAATATAACATAATCACAGCAATTTCCCATTTAATTGCATATACGGCATATGACCACATGACCATATAATGAAAATTATAATAATATCATAGAGAGAATATATTTCTTTCGAATTTTATTAGGTGTTATGACAAGTGTGAATTAAAAGACAAGTATATAATATCGTATCAGATTGCATTGCATTGGCATGAGTATCTTTGACTTCCAAAATCACGTACGATTGATTTAATGGCATTCATTTTTCTGGTTCTTAATATGAATACTGATTCAAGCATATTATTCGCGTTCTTCTGCAAAATTTTTCTTATTCTCCCTCTCTCTCTCTCTCTCCCTCTCTCTCACTCTCTCTCTCTCTCGTTCTCTTTGTATTTTGCGTTTTGCTTTTTTTTACTCTGCTGCATTCATCGTGAAAAAAAAAACCAGAACAACCACCAATTTCATCTTTCGAAAATGAAGAGAAAACAATACAGTAATAAATGTAAATACTCACATCCAATTCAAATAATCAAATGTAAACGTGATTTTATGGGCATTACGCCAACGGAATATTTAGTTGTTTGGTTAAAATGCTGTGTAAAACAAATTTGGAATTTACGTTTGGGTGGTGTTCTTTTTTGCTTTTATACTGTCATTATGTTATATTTATATGTGTTTTGTGAAAACAAGTTCAGCCAACTTATGAATGTGCCTGGGCGCGTGTCTGTGTGTGTGTCTGTGTGTGTGTATTTCACTGGAATATCGAATCGGTTTAATGCCACATTTCACATTTGCGACTTTTCAGTTCGTTTGTCTCTTTTGCTTAGTTGTTGTTGTCTCATCGCACTCAATTTTGGCCAGAGAACCGCCTCAAAATCATTCGAAATTCCCATAAGAATAATCCGTTTTGTAAAATCCCTCCACATACACACACTCACACACAATTAATATCTGTCACAGCATAATCGATTGAACAGTTTGCACAATACATGTCATACGCAATTTTCTGTGTTTGCTTTGCGGTTGAATGCATAAATCAAACAGGCGATCAATATATAAAATTGGCGACTATTATACCTGGTGAATTGTTCCACTTTTGATTGATTCTAATGCTGGTGTATTGTCTTTCGTTTTTTTCTTCTTCTTCTTCTTCTGTTCTCTCTATCTCTTCTTCTTCTTGTTCTTACTTTTGTTCGATAGGTTAATCTTTTATTTGTGAGACAAAAAACTGAAAGGGAATGACAGAGATAAAGAGAAAAATCGAAATAGTTTGAGAATGCGTGATTTGAAGGTGAGCGTATCGAGTGCATGTCAATGGTTGTTGATATCAAAATAACATACTTGATAAATGCACATAAAACAAATTGAAAATTCGATTTTCCATTTATAATAATATTAACATACGCTTGTTTCTTTCTGTTACCGTTTTATCACTCTTCCGCTACGGAATAAACAGAGAGAGAGAGAGAGAGAGAGAGAGAGAGAGGAGGGGGGGGGGGGGGGGGGGGGAGGGGGGGGGAGAGAGAGAGAGAGAGAGAGAGAGGTAGAGAGAGATATAGAGAGAGAAAATGTGCTATTGCGTGTGTACCATAGTTGTCGGTTATTTTGAGTTAAAAATGATTGCATCAGATCTGAATCGAGAACATTCAATGATTGCGACTTTGGTTTACACACTCAATTACGTATTTTGTCGTTTGCTATTTGCAATTTTCGAACAATAAAGCGCACATGAGAAAAGCCAGCGCAAGAAAATGTTTCAACGACAAATAAATGTTGTGTCAGCGTGCGTTCAAATAGAATAGAGCCACTACCACAACCACCATCACCAGTCATTCACTGAGTCTGAAAGCAGTGCGAATGTGAAAGGTCACATCGGTTCGCAAAGATACCAAATGACATGTCATTAAACACCATAAAAACTGCGTCGTAGAGCAGTGCAAAAAAAAAAAATTCTAACAACATGCTGCAGTGGCAGCAGCAACAGAAGTCAACGCAGCACAGTTTTCACATTTCAATGATGATATATGCAGAATGTCGAATGGTCTTGTATTAATTGTTGATTATGTTGTGACATTTCGAGATTACGTGCGTTGTTTGTGCAACCGATGGCAATACGAGCACCATCAAGTAAATTGCATCGATTGGCTTTTCGGGACAGAGAGAAAATGCTCATGATTAGGACACAATTCAATTGAACACTTAAACGGTGAATTCATGCTATGGTTTGATCAATGGTGAACAGGGTCAACAAATATCCAACAAAAACAACAAATACGACAAAGGACGACAACGACGACCATGTCGACGTCGACGACGAAGATGATAAAGAGACAAACAAATCAATCGAAATTGCACTTCTTCGAATCCATGCGTCTATATAATAGTTATGTGTAGGTTTTGGTTTCTGCTTTATGTCTCAAATTACAACAAAGAATCAGTACATTTTAGTATGATGATAGACGAAGGAATTTTAATAATCAAATTGACGATGAGCTCAACAGCTCAACAATTGAGTTCGTAAAGAGTTAAAGAGAAAGATGAAGAGATCGGAAGAGAGCTAGAGGAAGGGCGAGATGGAGACAGATAAATGTGTCTACGTTTATACAGTGATTCAATGAGACTGCAGACAACTTACTATTTAAACGAGAGATAGAATGGAAAGATGAGAATAAAAAAAAAAAGAAATGTCGTATATCAGTCGACTAGCCTACATTTTAACATTGTAAACTATCTGGTATCGATCTCTTCCTCTTGCAAACAAATTCAACTCACATTGTTTTCATATATTATGTACAATATATTATGTATATTTTTTTTTTCACTGTTCAAATTCTTCTTCATTTTTTGTTCTATTTTTCAAATGTCTCTTGTTTCTTCCCTTAACTTCTTCTCGGCTATGGTTTCGGTGTCGATTGCTTACAATGGCATTTTCACAACATCGGGAATTTTTGCACAATTTAGTTTGAACAATTGGCGTTTACATGGATGGAGAGGCAAAAGCTTGGCGGCAGCTATTCATCGCATCGTGCACAAAGTGAAAAGCACGTCGTTGTCTGTTCAACCACATTGCATGCCGACACAATAATGGATTTTTTAAATGAATTCTATGCACATCCGCTTCTACAGGATTTCTATGTGGTGTTACTCAGTCCAATGGAATTGGACACCACAATGCGAATGATTCTACAAGTTCCGATATGGGCACAACGCGTGATTTACATTCAGGTTTGTTGATGGTTTTTTCTTCTCTTTCCATATTTCTTTTTTTTTTTGTTTTGTTTTGTTTTCTTCGTCAATTCGTATGAAAAGCAAAATGTTAAAGTAGTCTCGCCTTAGTCAACTAATCGCGAACACAAACGAAACGTTTTCGTTTCGCAAAATTTTATTCGCATCTGCAAATTCTACACACAAAAACATACACACACATTCCAAGCGACCGCAACTTAATTAGAATATCAAACTGAACCATCATCATGTCGTCACAAAAAACGTAAACGAAACAAAAGCAAACAACATATTATGGCAACAAGCAGCGTGCACAAAGTACATTTGTTTCAGGTGTAAAATAGCCGCAGTCAAATGAATCAGTTGAGACGACAGTCTCATTTTTCATTTTGTAATTTCTTCTGTTTTAACTCTTTGGCTTTTTTTATATATAAAATATCATTTTCCTCATTCCATTCCATGTTTTATCTATTCGGGATTTTAATTCCATTCTTTTTTTCCTAATTTTTTTTTTTTTTTTCGTTTTACTTACATTATACATGCGCCTTTTTACAGTGCAAATTCAGTTTTTAATGTGGGGTATGTGTGTGCTTGAATTCAAATAGAAAGGAAAACAAAACAACTTTCAAACTTACTATTCAAATTGAATATAGCATGACCGACATTTTCATATTTTGACCATGAGCACTGAACAACCAAATAAAATAAATTTAACTTGAATAGACCGAAACCATCAATTCTCGGCTCCCTCTCTCATTCAAAACCAAATGAAAGTTTGTAGTTTTCATGCAAATTTTTCTGACGTCTATTATTACGCTTAGTGCATTTGTGTATGCTTTTTTTTCGGTTTAATTTCGTCTTTTTCACTATACACATCGATAGTATTTAAAATATTTCGCATTGTTGGCGGTTTTGTTTCTAACAAGTTTACTTCAATTCGAATGTGGTGCATGTCTTTAGGATTTTATTATTTCATTTTCCCGCGTACAATCATTTCAAATGACTGCAACACTCGTCAGAGATATTGCAAATAGAAAACGGAGACATTGCAAACGATATTTTGCATTTCCATATATGTATAAAGGCAATAGTTTTTGCGCAGAATTATGATTACGTTTTACATCGTAAATGTCGGTTAATACAATACCGCATAGTAAACCATGACATTTTCTGAAACTAGAGCAAAAAACAATACAAATGAAAATGAAAATGAAAATGAAAATGATGGTCTTCATTTATTTTAGTTTCTTATGTTTTCTTTTTCTTTTCCATTTCATTTCTTTTTCTTTTTTTTTTTTGTTGACCAATTTTTAAGTAAAAAACAAGGAAGTAAATGTGAAATGAAGAAACATTTCGAAAGAAAATTAATTTTTCTGAGAATTTTCCATAGGGTTCATGTTTGAAAGATGGAGATTTGGCCCGTGCACGAATGAATGAAGCAGAAGCATGTTTCATATTGGCTGCACGAAATTATAATAATAAAACGGCTGCCGATGAACATACAATTTTACGTTCGTGGGCGGTTAAGGATTTTGCTCCAAATGTACCACAATATGTACAAATATTTCGGTAAGTTGATATCATTTTCGAAAAAAAAAAAAATATACAAACAAATCCATTGTCAAATAAATGACAAATTAAATCTTTTGCAAATGACAATTTCTGACAATTACATAATGGATCCGTATCATTATGGTTTGGTTATTTTTCCTGTTTTTTCTTCTTCTTCTTCATCTTCTCGAAGAATTCTTTTCTAATTCAATGTTATCCGGAATTGGTTTTTTTTTTTGTGTTTTAAACAGGCCTGAGCATAAAATGCACGTGAAATTTGCCGAGCACGTGGTTTGTGAAGATGAATTTAAATATGCAATACTCGCAAATAATTGCACGTGCCCAGGAGCTAGTACACTTGTCACCCTAATATTACATACATCGAGAGGACAGTAAGTAAAACTTCTGAATCATTTTCCCTTCGCACTCATTACGACAAACCATTTCGTAAATCGAGCCAATTCTATTGAAAGAACCAAGTTTTCTTCAAAAAAATTGGTTTGCAGCAAATTCTATGGATTATATTTCTCGTACGATTAGCATGCATTGAGACCTATGGATAAATAAAGAAGATCTTTGCTGAAGATTTCAGACATACATACAAGAACTCATTCTTCAAATGTTCACCTAATAACAACAAAACATTGATTTTAATGAATTCGGTTTCATTCAGTTCATTTTTCCTTGTGGTTTTTCTCTAATTTCTCTACCAGAGAGGGTCAACAGTCGCAAGAAGAATGGCATCGATTGTACGGCAAATGCTCGGGAAATGAAATTTATCACATCATTTTGGGCGATAGTCGATTTTTTGGTGAATATGAAGGGAAAAGCTTTACCTATGCCAGTTTTCATTCACACAGAAAGTAAGTATAAATCAAATTTGGAGTGTGAATCATGTTAAAAATATAATTATAAAAAGTGCAAAAATAAATCTAATAATTGTAAAATACATTTTGTTCTATTAAGTACAGAGAGATCAGTTCAATATCTTTGAGACATGCATATGGAAAAAACATGTTGATCGATTTCCATAGGCTAAGCTCAAATTGTTGGAATTTTTACGAGAAAAACGTAAATTTTGATTTTAAAACTCCATTGCCATACGGCAACATTGATATTTGAAGTTTTCATTGCCACAATTATGAAAATCAATTGAAACTTGCTCACTTTTCTCTGGTTCAACATTTTTTATTAAGAAAACCAAATTTAATTGCATGCGATTGATACATTTCTTCTAATATCGCAGGATTGAATGCATGAAATAGATTGAATGAATTAATTTCGCTAATAATACTACTATTCAGTAGATTCATAATAAAACTACTGAATTTTTAATTCCACAATTATTCAATATTTGGAAATTTATTGAGCTCATTCTATTAGCAGCAATGGCGAAAAACATAAGTATTCGTATATGATCTTGCAGATTGAACATGATCTGCTGTTCAAAGCTGTTATGCACATAGAAAAATACATAAGTAATGTTAATATGTATGCTAGTGCATTGAGTACATTTACGCTCAAGGATGGATTTCTTACACCAACAATAGCCAAATATTCAAACAACTAAATGTTTGCTTGAATATTTGCAATCCCCAATGTCTATGTATTGCGTAAATCGTTTGCAAATGAATTGAGTGTAGAGCTACAACGAATGATTGTTCGTTTTCGATCGTTTTACCAATGCGAAAAATTCAGAAATACACACAAAGAACACGCCATTTATAATCGCTTATATTGCTTTCGTGCTTTCATTTCTGGCGTCACAAAACATTAAAAATGATCAAACGATCAAACGTTAATAATATTTGACAGATGCAACTTGAAATGTTGAAAATTAGCTTTGTTGCACAGTTTGGTCTGTACGTCGTTAGGCGGCGCTGTTAGGTTTGGCATGAATGGTTTACAAGATAACATATAAAGATAATTTGTGACATTGGTTTTACGCATTCGTACACAGATATTGGTGATTTGAAACACTTGAGTAACTGTTGCGTTTACACTATTGTTAGTGTAGGCGGTTTACTTTATTGAGTAAACATGCCTAATACCCTAGCATACAAAATGAATTATTCATTAGTTAGAATATTCCAATATTTTTGCTATGTTCTCACTAATACATATCAAATTTCTTGCTAAGAAGTGGGCATATATCAGTGCAGTCTTAAGGTTTTTGAGTGCCCTGCGGCACAAATTATATGGTTGCTCTTGCATTTGTTGGTATTATTATTCATTCAAATGTAAAAACAATAAATTCAAATTATTATACAATGGTAATAGTATGCAGACCGTCATCATTTAGAAGACTCAGACGAATTGACCAATATTCGAATGTGCACCTGATAAAAAAAAAATAAAATTATTCTAAAATAAATATGATACTAAAAGTAGAAATGTTTATCGAGTAACTAGAATTTAAATTTCAATGAATGGACAATTATTTTGATTATCATAAAAAACAAACATTTTTTGAGGAGAAAAAAACCATTGAGCAAATGTTATAATTGAATAATGAAAATTCTACCATAGAATTCTATCAAAAAGAAAACAGAAGAAAAGAAAAGAAAAGAACAGAAAAGAAAAAAAAAATATGCGGTGTCACCTTTTTAAAATTCAAAAGTAGATTGTTAGGCTAATTGACGGAATCATTTTATCAATTAAAATCATTTTGGATACAATTTATCTAGTTAAATTGCAAAATGTTAATAAAGGTCTAAAATCTTACGGAATTTGCATAATTTAATTGTTTCGTAAAAGTTGTTGGTCAATTATCTTTCGTTTCAATTCCAAACTCAACTCAAGTGAGATGGGATGAATGAGAAGAGTGTTTATTGTTTGGTTCGGGATACTCCGACAATAAAATTCTCCAAAAATTTTTGGAACAATAATCCCATTTTCCTTCATATCATCAACTTAATTCCAAAAAGAGAGAAAAATGAAACATCAACAAACAAAATGTATAATTTTGCGGTAAAAAAATGATTGAAAATTCAATCAAACTTTTTGTATCATGCGGAAAAAACTTTGCAGTTTAGCCCGTTTACGTGATATTTATTCAATTGTGTTATTTTTATGGCGGAAACATTTCATGAGAATCTTTAACTGAATAATTGTCCGACTTGAGTTGAATAACTGTTATTATGGCTGAATTAAGGACAATCCACGTTGGAATGAAACGAAACGAAACGAAACGAAACGAAAAAAAAAACATAACAAAAGGAAACAACACAAAAAGAAGAAACACCGTATCAAATGGAAGAAAAACATGAGTTTACTTAAACACAAACAAA
Organism: Resseliella maxima; assembly: GCA_029041755.1. Taxonomy (NCBI): domain Eukaryota; kingdom Metazoa; phylum Arthropoda; class Insecta; order Diptera; family Cecidomyiidae; genus Resseliella; species Resseliella maxima. The sequence continues at coordinate 1,102,191 of JAQOWM010000768.1, read as the reverse complement.
AACTGAAAGAAAAAAAAATAAAAATAACAAAAATCCGAAATATTGTTACAGTCATAACGTGCAGAAGAAGCGCATTTATCGTTATCGATGCCAATGTCGCAATGGATTCTGGTTTGGCTTGCACAACTTGTGGGTTGTGCACATTGAACACAAAGTTTTTTGAAAACAATGTGATAGGCAGAGTGGTTCATTGGAACGAATCATGTTTTCCGATTGTAATTTGGCCCAATCTTACCATATCAGTTATTAAAATAAACAAAGCTGCAGCACCATATCCGTAAAATATTATATACTCCATTGAATAAACTGATATTTAAAAATTTCCATGTGACTTTTCCCAACGACAATTGATAGAAATTCAAATAGATTAGCAAAACTATGTCGTTGTTCGCTATTTTATCTCATGCAACAGAAATAGCAGCAGCCGTTTTAGTTCCAGTACCAAAAATTGGTCTTGGATTTTATGGAAAATATCTACTCAGTTATTGTTGTTGTTTTTGTTCTTGTTAACAGAACGGTTCCCATTGTGTTCGACCACCATCTATTCTGATATAATTTTGGCATTTTGTTTATTTAAAGCCATTCCCACATGTTACACAAAATAGTTTTATCGTTCAACATATGAGTAAAACTTTTGTGTAATATATACGAACAAAGTAAGCGCAAGAGTGCGATAGAATGAAATAACTTTGACCAAATAATCAAGTGTTTGCTTGTACGTGTACGTGTATTTGTATGTTTTTGTGTGTGTTTATGTGAATGATGTTAAATATGAGAAAATGTCGAGAAACAACATCCACTGATGATTTGTCACTTTGCTAACAAAAAGAAAAAAAAAAAAAAACAAATGCTTTCAATTGATCTTAATTCATAGGTATGGTGTCGCATTGGTTGGTGTCCGTCCAGCTGTATTGCCCGAATTTTATGAAGAAATGATTTTATTGAATCCAGGACCGAGACACATTATGCAAAAAGATGACACATGCTATTACATGAGCATTACGAAAGAGGAGAACTCTGCATTCGTTGTAAATCAAAATCAAACGACACCCGATCAACCGAAAGAAGGTGAGTGTCCATCCGTTTTTCCACCCATATGTTTTCGTGTTGTTTTTCGTTTGCTTTTTTTTGTTGTTTTCGTTGTTTTTGTTTTTTTTTTTTTTCTTCTTTTTTCAATGAGAGAGCAAAATAACAACTGAAAACACCGAAAATTGACCCTTTCAAAACATTTGGCCAAGATTTGTACATTTTTCCTTTTGGTTTGTACATTCGGTATTCTCGACGTTATTCTCCTTTTTTTTTCTCTTCCATGTGTGTATTTATTTGGACGTAAGAAGATAAAATCAAAATAAATAACCGTGAATCAAAATCAATTTTCGGTTCAGATTGTCAGTTTATTGATGTGTTTATTTTTGTTGTTTTCTTTTTGTTCTGGTTTTGTTTTCATTTCGTTCTATTTCTGAGTTCATTAGTTGATTTTGTTCGTAAAACTTTGTTAAATGTTACTTAAGTATTTGGTGAAAATTTGATTTTGTTCTGTTATATTTATTTCGCGTTTTTTCGATTTTTGTTGATTCCGTTGAATCATTCAACAAGTCTTTCGATGTTCTCCTCATTGCTCTTTTTTGTAATTTGTTTTTTTTTTTATATATTTTTTATATAAATATACTATACATATACATATCATATCAATGACACGTTTTTGTTTTATAAACTATGTTTGTCTTGTCGCCGTTTGAACAAAACCGAAAAATGAAAAACACTGAACTGAACTTTCATTGTACAAAATGAACCACAAATACAAAAAAAAAAAAAAAAAAAAAAAAAATTGCTAAAACTAAAATACACACAAATACATTTACAAATCCGTTATCAAAAACCACAATCAATAACACAAACTCATCCACGAACCATGCCAATTGAATTATACACAAAATGATCACATCACTTCGTCAATAATTCGAATTACATGTGAATGAAACAATACCCCGAACATAACAAAATAAAACCGAAAAAAAAAAAACAAAAACGAAAATCAATCAATCGCTAACGAAACGAAATTGATGAAAAAACACATTCGAATTGATATCATCATCATACGACACGATGATTGTCTGAAATGGCAATATGAAACCAACCAAACGAAATAAAAAAAACAAACAAACGAATACAGTTGTGACTACGAATAACAACATGTCGTCGAATCAGCATCAATACATGGCACCAGTACCGTCGGTTTGTGTTCGTGTGCCGCATAGTCCGAGCCTTGATTCTGGCCCATGTACGCCGATGAAGAAACTACCGATTGACAGTGATATTACAGCACTGGCCGTGCGTGAGTGTGCCACTCGTGTGTGCATGTAAATGCTTTGAAAAAAGCTCCACAAAAAAAAAAAAAAAAAAAAAACAAAATTCAATTCATAAACTAATTTATAAAATCAGAAAAATTATTATAGCAAAGACTAAGGATTGTGATGGCTGCTTGATTCGGGGCAATGCGTGACCGAAAAAGATGTAAACGGAGAGAAGGAGAGAGTGAGTGAGTCAGTCAATGAGCGTGCCGGTGCAAAAGTGGCACATTTTTGACAGCGACACCATGTTCGTCGTATCACACATTGTCCCGTGTGAAGCAGCGATTGCATCCAATTTGATTCTAATACTTCTTCAACTATTTAATTCTATTATAACTACTGCAACTAACTACTACTACAATATACATAAAATAAACTACCACTGCTATTGAATCGTATACTTAATAATATAATCAATATCAATATCAATATCAGTAATATTAAAATTCGAACATTTTTCTCTCACTCCTCACCCTTACTCCACTTTTCGTTCTGTCTCTCTTTCTCTCACTCTTATTTGGCCAAATACATATAAATATAAATATATTCCGTTTTAAAAGTAATTAATGGCTGGCAAAACGACATGCTCGTTATTAAAAGATTTTATAATGTTTGTTTCATTTCCGATGGTTTCATTTCAATTGAATATCTACCGATATATGCACCATATTTATACTCCCACATCTTTCGTTTCGAAAATTTGCAAATTTATTTTGTCGGATTTTTTTCTTCAGTTTTTCAGTTGATTTTTTTTTTTTTTTTTTTTTTTTCGTCAAGTTTCTTTTCCTTTGTTCTTGTAAAAATTTAAAAATTGCATTTAGAAAGTTTCCCAGTGGAAAGCAAATAATAACTATTTATTGTGTCGCCCCATTCCATTCGATTCTTCTTCTTTTCTTCTTCTTATGGATTTTGATATAAAAAATACACATTGGTTTGCAACATTCTGAAACAATGAAGCGTTCATTTGTTTTCAGCAAAAGACAAGAGCTGAATAAGAAAGAAAACTAAAAGAACGAAGACGAAGAAGAAGAAGAAGAATGAAAACAAAACGTGGTACCAATTTTCTTGTTCTGCATGAATAGACAGTTGCAGGTTTTTTTTTTCATGCATGCGTTTAAAATCCAAACAACTAGATATTTAAATTTTTCCACATGCTTTTGACATTATTGAATTCACCAGAGACACATTTTGTCCCAGAATTTTCCGGTCGCAAAAAGAAAATAAGCTTCAGAATAATAATTCACACCGTATGCAATTCTCCTTTGATATCATCCATCCGTTGATGCTTGACAGGCAGTGCTTGTGATGTTATGCAATAAACATCGTCAACATTACGGTATTAACGTCAAAGTGTATGTCTGTTTGAAAAGCTATCGTTCAATCGCCAATCTCGTTTTTTTTTTCATTTTTCCCCATTCCCTCGTTTTCTCTCGCTCTTTTTCCCCATCTGTTCCAAAATCTCATTTGGATATTTATCGATGGCTCAATGTTGACCTTTTGATCAATACTGCAGGAGAGTTACTTTGTCAAATGTAAACGTGATCTGAATAACGGAATTAAATTTATTGGAAATCTATCAGTTAAACTGAAAGCAAACATCGTCACCAGCACTTCAAACATTGATAATGATTTACTTAAACGAAAAATAAAAGACTTTTATATCGGCAGTCAAAGACGTGTTTACAATCGTTTTTTTTTTCTTTCGCTACGCGCAACACTTACTGATATTCACTTAAATTTTATGCCACTCTTCAATCGTGAATCATTTTCTACCTTCTTTTAACACATTTTTCCATTTTTCTGTATACTTTTACACAATTTATTCCAATTTTTCTCAATTCATTTCAAAGTCAACTTCTTCAATGGCTAATGAGACGATTGAGATGCATTTGAAGATAGTCCATAATAGACATAACGGTTGTCGGTGGTTCATTTTAAAATTCACATATTGAAGTGGTTGTAATATATGAATTGTTTAATTGTCCCTGTCACATGAATCGTTTCCATTATTTTTCTAATTTTCTCATTAGTTTTATTCCTGAATGTGGTTTTTATTTCGATAAAAATTGTTTTCTTTAAGTGCATTTCAATAATACAATAAAACATTTGGATTTCATAAAGAATGTTTAGCATGTTGACTAATCCTAGAATACTGATTCTCTTAGATTTGTTTGAAATATGAAGAAAATTAAATGAATAGAACTGATAAATTTCATAGGGCTTTTAATTCGATTTAAAAATAATTTTTGCTAAATATAATATATTTTTTCGATTGGTTTTTCCTATTAGCACATTTTGGTTACGCCAGAAGGAAAAAAAAAAAGTACCAACAAGAAGAAAAAAAATACTCCTAGATCTCTTTTATTCATTTTTTTCTCTCTTGACTTTAGTTCGTAATTTTACTTCACATTTTTTTGCCGTAATTAATGCAATACAATTAGTTAGTTAAGTGGTAAATGTGATGGGATAAAATCGTAAAAAGAGATGATTTCCACTAAATTTCAGCTTCAGAAAAATTGCCACAGCAGTCGATGACTACATCGAACTCGAAACATAATCTCAGCGAAACCGGTACTGCACCACCAACATCACAAACACTCGCTAATCCCAGTAATCTCAATACGGCTGCTGTTACAGGTAGATGGTTTTGTTTTTTTTTATCTTTTATTTTACTCTCTCTGTCTCTCTATGCTCTTCTCTCTCCTTATTTATTCCTTTGTCTCTCTGACACAGTGTATTAAGAGAGAAAATGAGTATTTCTTCAAGGGATATTTGGGGAAGAAAATACGTTTAAATTTTTTTTTTTCTTTGCATTAAAAGAAAAGCACAAGTAATTGAAAATTACGATCTTGGTTGCAGGTGCTGGAGCAAGTAGTTCAGGTTCTGGGCCACATTTACTATCAGCCGCAAATCATTTAGAAATTCCAACGAATAATCCAAACTTACTGAGCCCAGACATTTTAAATCAACGACGAGGTAATTGAAAAAACCATTCACCATTGGATCACCAATATTATTTCATGCATAATTCTCTCAACGGTTATTTTAACAGAAAGGAATTGTTTGTGCATTTTTTTTTTTCTTTTTCCTTTTTCACCATCATTGTGTGTGTGGTAAAAATGAACGTTGTTTCGATCGGAAATTGCATAAATTGTAATTTCCGCTAAAGCGAAAAAACGGCAAACGATAATACTTAATTCAAATGAAATGAAAAATGAAAAATAAAAACACACAAAATCATATTTCTATAAAATGTTGAACATTTTACCGAATTTCGCTTACAGCCACAAAATTAAATGTTTTCCATTTTGTATTCGCAATGCGAATGAGCATGTTGATTTAAGAATTCTCTCATTTGAATGGTATATTTTGCATTTTTCAGGAAGTAGACGACCGTCAATATTACCCGTTCCGGATATGTTTACGTCATCATCGTTTAGCATTTCCGGTAATGATGATGGCGATGAGTGCGATGAAAGCGAAGACGCGCTTGATGATGATATTCAATGGCGTTCAACGTCCGAGAATATTGCGTAAGTAGCCAGTTGACATTGTCGCTATTCTTCTTGTTCTTCTTCGTCTTTTTCTTCTTCTATATTTTTTGTTCATCTTGTACTTCTACTTTTACTTCTTATTTCATTAATTATACAAATTGTTCAAAAGTATTTTTGTTTATATGAATTGAAGAGAAAAAAAAAAATCAGAGAAATATATCTATATTATATATGCGGCACCAGCATTTTGTGTTGCTTTTTGCCATTTTCACAACACACACAAAAAATTACTCGAAATTGAATTTTTCCTTTTGTTTTTGTTAATCTATTCTCTTTTTTTTATGTGCTATTTTGTTTCATGCATTGTTCTTTTTTTTTTCTTCTCTGGCTGCGTCAATTATATGGTGCCCATTGTGATTGAAAAACACTTTGGGGCATGAACGTCACATGGATTCAAATGAAAATAACCTATATTAATATGCTTATATTACATGCTCAAGAACAATTATTTTCAAAACTATAGATCGTCTATTGTTATTGCGCACTCGACAAAAAAGGAGAACAGAATGTCCCAATTTTTTTTTTTTTTTTTGATTCATTTCGCTTTCAATTTAAATTTATGTGTTGAAAGTGTATATGTGCGCACATTTAAAAGCCAAATATTTCGATATCATCTAATTGATCGTGGCTTATGCATCTCATTCAGCTATTTTAATCGCAAGTTTTTCATTTCTATTTAAAAAAAAAAAAAAAAAATCAAAACAAAAAATATCCTTTCTCAATTGTTTTAATATTATTCTTCTGTATTCTCAGCCACGATTATAGCTTGCGCTAATCTATAATTCAAATATTGATTATCATCCACCGAGCATCTTGTATTATTGACGATTTATCACCAAAACCAATTCTATATAAATGAAAGTCATATAATTAACTAAACTAAACTAAACCAAAGCTAAAATTAAACAGTGAACTTTTTTTCCCTTTATTGCCTGATGAAGCTTATTTTCTCCCATAAATGAAAATGCCATTCTATAAATTGAAGGAGGGGTAAAATGATATTTCGTTAAGTTCCGCATCTTGAAATGTACAATAAAGCAGCTAATTGACAATCTCGAACATTTCATTAACACAATTGTCAAGTTCGATTTTTTTTTTTTTTTTTAAATTTTCTTCTTATTCTCATTTATTTCATATGAAAAGTTTTCTTCCATGTCATGCACCCAATATTACAAACAAAGGTAGTCAATTGACAGTTGCCAAAAAATCAATATTGTGACAAAAAGAAAAAGTCATTTATCATCGTACAATTAAATAGGATTCGAAATAAATGTTTCTTGGGTGAAATTAATAAAAACAATAACAACAACAACAATACCCAATCTATTTGCCCATATTTATAATAACGCGAAAAAAAAAAATTATTGCTTTTGTACATACATATAAAATGAGTATTTAAGTTACGTATTAATAATATGTTTAAAAAGTACTTTGAAAAATGAAATTTATCGGTTCCGATTAAAGTTTCTTCTTCAATGTCAATTCTTCTTGATATTTCGGTGTGGTGCAAACAATAAAAATGAAATATTAACATTTTGACGTTGGTCTATCATTTATTGTCGACTATTAATTAGTAGTCTATGCCTTATGGACACTAGGCACACAAATGAATCATTAATCAGAAGATCTATCGACTTTTGAAACTAGGCCAATCCATTTCACAATTTACCCAATTACGATTAATACACGTATATCTCTCTCAATATATATATTGGCCAGCTTTTTTTGAAACAGAATCTTATGTTCTAAGCCATTATTTATCATCGCATTCGATTTGCCTTTCATATGGTTTGCATTTGTTATTTATGAAAACGCCATGGGATTTAGTTTTGTTTTTTTATATTTTTCATTCCTTCATCTCCCAATGTACTTGAAAGTTTTGTTTTCGGTTCGAAAAATACCATTTTCTTAACAACAACAACAACAACAACAACTTTATTTTCATTTTTGAATCTGGTTTTATTTCCGGTTTGACATTAATTTAACCAGCAAACGATACTCAATGTACTCTTTTTTCTTTCTTTCTTTCTTTCTTTCTTTCTTTCCATCTTTCTTCCTTTCTTTTATCTCCTTCTGCCGAAAAATATTTGTTCTTTTCTTCAATCCCGAAATTCGTGATGTACCGAAATTCAATATTGTAACCTGTCAATCAATCCCACATGTTATTTATGTATTGAAACCAAAAAAAAAAAAAAAAAAAAAAAAACACATGCTGTATATCATTTGAATTGTATCCCTTATATCTATATTTATATATTCAATTTACCTGGTAATATATATACATATTTTGTGTGTGTTTGTGTGTGTGCTTGTATGTATGCCTGGAACTGCTGATGAATAATCGATATGTGTGTGCGTATGAATAAAACTAAAAATATATGAAAAAAAAAATTACAATACACAAATTGTATAAATAAATTTTATTTTTTAAATATTAATTATTTAATTTAACACGATTATTGTAACGTGAACACACGTATTTATTGATTTTACAACTCATTGTCGAAACTATTCACCAAAAATTGTTGTACCATAATCACTTGATATATTACATAAATGCTTGATTGTTGGCCGTCATGCAAAACACACATCCAAAAAAAAAAAAAACATAAACAACTTGTTAACAATACAAAAAAAAAAAAAAAAAACAAAAAAAAAAAACAACAATATTAACCACAAACGCAATAATAACAATAATGAAAACAAATACACGAATGAAAATGTATGTAGTGATTTTGGTGTAAATCCAACACCAATACATTTACGAACGTATTCGCTGGTCATGAGCTCCTCCGATTCATCGGAGTCAAATAGTTGTTATAGAAGTAGTTCTGATTCGTCCAAGACTACCGATAACCGCATCGAATCCAATGAACCACGATCACCTCCTCCTGCATGGCATGTCGACTATTCTCGGTAAGTTTGTCTGATTCCACATGTCGAATGTTGTGTTGCTGTTCAATCTCGAGTCAGTGAGTGAAACAGAGGCAAAGACAGACACAGAGCAAGATAGAGGGAATGAGGAAGGGATTTAGATACAGAGAGAGAGAGAGAGAGAGAGAGAGAGAGAGAGAGAGAGAACAGCATCACATACACATGTACACATTTTTGCCATAGCCCATTCATGCCATTGCGTTGCGTTCACCCGGCTTTTCAACTCAAACTCATCCTTCATTTTCATCATGAATTTCAAAATTCTACAATCGATTACAATATGATACTTTGGTTATATTAAGGAAATGAAATAAGAATTGCAGATTTGCAAAAGAAAAATCGAATTATTTTCATTTCTTGAATGAATAGAAAAAAAAAACATTCTCAACATCTATCAATCGTTCAAAAAAAAAAAAAAAAAAAAAAATCATGACTTATCGTATTATCGCTTTTCAAATTCTGTGTATGTTCTATATTATGGTGTTTAATTTCATTGTTTGCAACATTTCAATGGTTTATTTGATATGCGTTAACCATTGATGATAGCGAACATTCATCATTGCTAGTTCGTTTTTTTTTGTATTGTAATGATTGGCGTTTCGTTTTTTTGTTCATGTTTACACCTTAACGATTTTCACGTTCCGTGTTATTGATGTGTGCGAGTTCATTAGACGGCAGTAAAACTAGAGAAAGCTTTATGAGAAAGAAAGAAGAAAATTTGACCATAAATAATGCTTTTAACAAATAGTTTTATAAATTCGTTGTTCACTACTCCAGCAGCAAGAGAAAAGAAAAAAAAAGAGAATGAAAAAAAAAAATCACTGTGAAAAAAGGGTTTACGTTGGAGTTCAATGAATGTTTTCATGTTTTTCAAAAATGCATTAACCAAATTATCACTAATCAAATTAATAAACGTTACAAAAACCACCATTATTGTATGTTTCATGGAAAAATTTATACGGAATGTGCTTTAGATTATTGATGTGTATTTTCACATTTGCTATTTGCATTTTAGCATGATGTTGAATTTTATTGTTAAAAAAATAAATAACTAGAAATGTGTGAAGTACATAATGGAACCATAGACAGCTTCATGTCGCTTTTTAAATTTATGATATTCGAATTGTCATCACAGTGCTATGTTTATTTGAATGCATTCCACAATTTGGATTGCCATTTTAGTTTTTGGAATGATTTTTTTCTCCAGTTTTTGATGTAGAAAAAAAAATGCGGTTGAAGTTATAAGTGTTGATGAAAAATATTTTTTATAGAAACAAAAAAAAGACCCTGGCAATGATTCTTTATAATTTGCACCTCGACAAAAAAAAATAAAAATAAAATAAACAAGGACCGTTCCATTTCATTTTTCTGATCCTTTGTCCGTTATGATTATGTCATTGATTTTAAATGAATCCATTTCAATTTATTCATGACATTTTGAGCGTCATATCATAATATTTTTTTTCTTTTTCTTTGGGTATGAAAACAATTTTTTTTTATTTTGTTTTTTTTTTTTTTTTCTTCTTTCGTTGGTATCAAAACATTCAAATGACGTATGTACGACAGAAAGGTGTATATATATATATATATAAATATCTTCATTTTCATAAATTGAAGCTATGTTGTTTATTCAATAGCCTTGATGGATAAAAAAACAGCGATGATATTTTGCTTAAAGTTACAAGTTTATGACATTGCTCGCAGCATTTATTATGTGTTCAATTTACTAATGAGTATTCGTGTGTGTTGGAAATATGCCGACGTTTGTTTTTTTATGCTTCCCAATAGGATTGTGAAAGGTTTTCCACCAGTGTCACCATTCATCGGGGTTTGTCCAACACTTTGCTACTTGTTGAAGGAGAAAAAACCACTATGTTGCTTACGATTGGTTCAGGTAACAACTGCTTTTTGCTAGAAAAACTAATAAAATTACAAAAAAAAAAAAAAAAAAAAAAAACAAAAAATTTGTCGAAACGAGCAAGAAACAAATAAACGAAAAAGAAAAACACTTGATAAAAATAACCTAATTGATTGATGTTTGTTTATTTTGTTTGCTGGTTATACAGTCTTGCGACCATTCTAAATATAGAAATATTAAGGAATATCAATGGCAAAATAAAATCATCATTTTGGCAGCTGATTATGCATCAAATGGGATTTATAATTTTATAATACCACTGCGAGCTCATTTCAAATCGAAAACATCACTGAATCCAATCATCCTATTGTTAGATAATCAACCCCCTGTGCAATTTTTGGATGCCATCTCATATTTTCCATTGGTGTATTATATGATTGGATCAATTGATTGCCTAGATGATTTACTAAGTGCTGGTATTACGCTAGCCGAACATGTGGTCGTTGTTAACAAAGAAGAATCAAATTCGGCCGAAGAAGACAGTTTATCCGATTGTAATACAATTGTAGCAGTTCAAAATATGTTCAAGTAAGTTTCAGTTTTGAACTTTAGCTTTGCTTTGCTTTGAAATTATCATATTTCATGGCATTCGTGTTTCCATCTTTTTTTTGTTCATTCGTAGATTCTTTCCAAGCATCAAAAGTATAACGGAACTATCTCAAAGCTCAAATATGAGATTCATGCAATTCAGAGCACAGGACAAATACGCATTACACTTAAGTAAAATGGAAAAGGTAAAATTTGACAATTAGTTAAAAACAGATCAAAATGTTTAAAATCAATAATACTTATGTGTTTTGAAAAAAAAAAAAAAACAAAAATAAATAAATAAATGAAAAATCGGAAATTACAGAAAGAAAAGGAGCGAGGATCGCACATATCATACATGTTTCGCTTACCCTTTGCCGCTGGCTGTGTATTTAGTGCATCTATGTTAGACACATTACTGTATCAAGCATTCGTTAAAGATTATGTGATAACATTCGTACGTTTATTATTAGGCATTGATCAAGCGCCGGGAAGTGGTTTTTTGACATCGGTATATATACAATTTTGTTTTGATTCTCCATTATAGTAAGATTTGATTTGTCCATTTCATCTCCGTTCACTCTGGGCAACAGTATTCCTATTAGTTTCTGAGTGCTCTTGAGACTGACTGTGATTTATGACTTTGATTTTAGTTTTCTTGTTCATTTTTCTTAATCGTGTTGTTTCTCTTTTATTTTATTTTATTTAATTGTATCCTTTTCACGCTTGGAATTTCTTTTTTTTTTTTTTCATTCTCAATGTTTCATTACATAGATGAAAATAACTAAAGACGATATGTGGATTCGTACATATGGACGTTTATATCAAAAATTGTGCTCAACAACCTGTGAAATACCAATTGGAATTTATCGTACCCAAGATACGAGCAGTGCCGATGCAACACATGTGAGTAACACACCCGAAGATCGTTGGAGACCGTTTTCAGCATTTAGCAAGCATTGTGTGCGATTGCGGCCATCGGTGAGTCCCAAAAAAAAAAAAAAAAAAAAAAACAAAAAAATGCCAATACACGACAACACACCAATTCAATCAATCATCAATGAAAACGCCTCTTTTTCACTAAACGTATTGTGCTCTATGAAGTTGTGCTAATTTGAAATGACAACAGCAACAGCAGCAACACCAGCATACAATCTTATAAAACATCTCAAGCAGCCCTTTATATCTATGTCTCTGTCCTTTTCTACTCATTATCTCTCATACAAATTTTTTTCACTCACTCTCTATCTCTCTCGCTCTCTTTCTATCTCATTCTCTAACTCTTATATTCTTTCTCTTTATCTTAATCTTTATCTTTAACTTTGTCATTTGTATAATCTCGTTCTTGCTTCGCTCATATACTAACTCAATTGTTGGCAAATTTATTAATCCATTCGTTTTTCTTAAGCTCATTTTGTGAAATCAAAGTTTTAGCAAATGCTTTTCGGACAACAAAGTACGCAATAATATGAAACATTTGCATTATTAACAATTCATATCAAATTTACAAGGCTAAAAATTAACTATTTGCCAAAATTCCAAACATTTAATTGAATTACATTCAAATTGAATAATTTGAACAATTTCATGCGTTTTTTTTTTTATTTTGTTTTGGTGAAAACGCAAACGCAAACGCAAACGCCACCGTATTTGCATCGACTCAATGGCATTGGAAGGGAACAATCTCTAGACATTCCGGATAGAGATTTTTGTCCGAAAATTCCGATAACTGGAGAAATGATTCGAAAGCTTCTTGTATATATCTTGGGAACCAGACACGTTCCGTATCTATGCTCTTTTAATTTTTATTATTTGAATTCTTTCTTTAATATCTCTTCCTTTTTTCCGTTTTTTTTTTTTTTTTTTTTTTTTAAACTTCTCTTCGTCAAAAAACTTTTTATCAAACACATTGAATTAAACACATTGAATTTCGTTAGTTTTACTTTTTCCCTCGAATCGTGTATTTTAGTTTCAATATTTGATTTTATTCCGTTTGGTATTCTTTTTTTTCGTATTTTCTAATCTTTTGTTCTATCACTTTGTCACACGTAGAATAAGTTCAAAAGAATGTATTCAAGAATATCGTTTATCTGAAGCACATTTCAAATGAATATATCGGACTGATAGCATACTTGAATGCATCTTTGGAATTTGTGATGTAATTTATCTCGTCTTACTCATATAGAGTGTGTACGTCGCAGAAAAGTTGTGCACGATTCGATTCACAACTCGTCGATTTCATTAACGCGGTGCGTATGCACACAACTTAAACGATGTGAAAGAAGTGTGGTTACACGGCCGACTATGATATCCCATCGTACACGATGTACAATGTACAGCTCGTAAGTCATATTAATACGCATCGTATGCACGAAATCTTCAAGTTGTGAATTGAATTGTGCACAACTCTTTTTCGACGTACACAGTCTATATGTGTATCTCTTGGAATAATCAGACCATTTGTGAATTGACGAAAAGTACGATTTTAAAGTTTAAATCCAAATGTTTTGGAAACACATGAATATTGTTTTTTTTTTTTTTTTTTTTTAATTTCTCAAAATATCATTTGCAATTTTCTGCTGATAAATGTCGATAGCAATTCAAATGGTCTGTGATGTTGTTCGTTAAATTGGCTGCTACACAAGTTTACTTTCTTTTATTTTCAATAGTTTGTAAGCAAATTTAGTTTTGTTTTTTCTTTTGAAAATTCTCATGGTATTTCGTTATAACTTATTTATCATTAGTTTATGTAGTTTTCAAGAAATTTTTGATTTTTTTTTTCCCCAAGAATTAATATGATTTTGATCGATTAAGAAAAATAGATTTTCTTTCGTTTCTCAGTGAGTTTTATCATTATGAATTCAATATTTTAGTCAATTTTCAATTGTTTACCATGGTTTGGTTTTTGTTTTTCACATTTTCCGTCTATTCTCAATTTTCTCAATCTTCAACTATTCCCACTTTCGATTCGTCATAATTCGATCATTTGCAATTTTGTCACTATTTGCATAATATTTGTTCAAACATTTCATTGCTTTTGTCAACGCTAATTTTCAAATGTAAAAAAAAAACAACAACAACAATTTCAAACAAAAACAAACGGACGATTTGACATATTTTTTTTTCACGAAGAGCAGCTATCGAATTTCATTTTGCAAACGAGGAATCTGTCACCGTAAGTTGTTCATTTAATGTGAATGAAATCGTTCTGATGAAATAAGATTGAAATTACCAACGATTTCCACGTAAAAATTTGTATCAAAACGTAAGAAGAAGAAAAAATAAGAAGATTAAATGAATATTTGGGCCCGTTTTTTGGTCGCACACGCACGCAGTGAGTCAAAGTTTGCTGGTTTTTGTTTTTCTTTTTTTTTTTTTTTTTTTTTTTCTCAATATAAAAATAAATTCATTTTCCGACACATAATTGAATATTGTAATTTAAAATCAAAATTATTTGTTGTGTTCGAAAGTTTTCTCTGGCCGTGAAAATGCTAATTGTTTTTGATTTTAAAATGAATACCACTTTGATAACGTTGCCAGAATTAGCTTTTGAAGCTAATTTTTTTTTTCAGGGGAACATTTTTTCTTCTAATTCTCATCTCAATTAGATTAATGATAAACCAACTAAATTTGTGTGTGTGTGGATTTTGATTTATCCGTTGATGAATTAAAAAAAAAAAAAAAAATGAGTTTCTTCTCGATTTTGATTTATTTTTTCTGTGTACCACACGAATCATTTCTTTTGAATTTTGATGTCGTGAAAACCAAAAATCCGAAACAAAAATCGTTTTGTGTGTGTGTTTTTGTGTTTTGATTTGATCGTTTGCATGATGAACCATTGTTCACAATGCTTTATTCATTTCTGCTTTTGTTTTAAGTCATTGTTTATCGGGAAAAAAAAACTAGTTTGCACAATTTCACCAAAAGAGAAATATGTTGAAGTTTGATGTTTTGCACCAAATAGTACATAGTACATTAGCACAGAGCACAAGTTATAGTTATTCATTAGAATATGCAAACAAACACACACCAAAAACCTAGTTTTTAATTGCAATCACGTTGTTGTTGAAATAAATTAAAATGCGGAGCTTTTCTGGAAAAGTGAAAAAAAAAAAAAAAAAATCAATAATTGAATCCCAATTACAGGAATGACTTTCGGGTGTATTTTCCATTCAATTTTTTTATGGGTAATTTGCCATTAACAAAAAAAAATGTATCCAAATCAATCACAATTCTCATTACATACCCATAACCATTGAGTTTATGTTAATTTATATGTCTGAATGCAATTTTAACGAAAAAAATAAATAAAATCGCATGCCGATGGATTTATGATTTCCATATTGTCGTTGTAATATGTCTACAATTCTATTCCGTTCTCCTTCTTCTTCTTCTTCTTCTTCTTCTTCTAGCTCTTCTCCTTTTACTTATTATTATCTTTTTCTCTTGTGATCGTTTCTCTTTTTATTTTGTTCATAGATTTTCAATTGAAGAAATAAATCTTTTCGAATTAAAATAATCCACCCATCACACTTGCATGCCTCCCTTTCAATTTTTAGACAAACATGCTTCGCATTTTATGGTTAACGATTTTGTACAGTGAATCGAAATGACATTTCTGCTTAGTTATTTGAAATGTTAAAAATCGACAATCAGTTTCCTCAAGTTGTTTTATTCTTTTTGGTTCCCTCTCTGAAAATATCCACACTTTTCATTAGGGCTTTACACATCCACAATTTACATTTTTAAATGAAATTCAAATGATAGAAAACAAAATAGATTAAAATACTATGTATGTAAAAACCTAAATCCAGTACGATGAAGAAGCTGGAGCATCATCGAAACAAGGAACAACTGACGAAAGTGGTCGACGTGAAGTGACCTATCGACCATCAATACACTCAAAATCTACGACTTGTTTAGGTGGATGTACTGAACGTAGAGGATCTGCAGTAAGTAGATTACTGATTTAACATCTCAAACACACAATCTCACTCTCTCTCTCTCTCTCTCTCTCTCTCTTTCTCTCAATCTCTTTGTCTGTCTGTATCTGTCTTTGCCATTCTCTTTATCGTTCGACAATAAAACAATTGAAAAGAAGAAAAATCGAATACTCCTCAAAAACCAAAACTAAATTCAAATCCTAAAAACTCAACGGAATTAGTATGTATTTTATTGAAGACATTTGAAATCCCAATGTGCATCACTCTCTCTCTCTCTCTCTCTCTCTCTCTGTCTCTGTCTGTCTCCGTTTCCCTCTAACACTCTCACGTATGCATATGAAACTATCTCAATTAGCCATCTGTTGTAATAACAATTCGTTACAGCAAAAAAACTAAAAACGTTTGCGTGTGCTTTGAAAAATAATTTTTTCATAGCTTACGATCAATTTGGTCGTATTTAAGTATACTCCAATAAATACGTTTTTACGATGTCCTCCGTTCTCTTTCTCCACATTCTGTTCATAATTTTATAACAAATTTCATTTATATTTTAGTTTTCTTTTGTTGTCAGCATTTTTCAAGGAGTCACTTGGCTCTGATATGATTTGTACATTTCTTCGTTCTTGGAATTCTATTTTTCCCTCATTTTTTTTTTTTTTTTTCTACTTTTATTGCACTCGAAAACTATTTAAAATCCCAAAAATTGCAATCAGAATCAAATCAAATATACAGCCAAAATGAAATGTTTGTTATGGCTGCTGGTAAGTAGGTTAATAATCACAAACATAGAAAACACCTCCTGCTAGGTAGTTTAATTGCTTGATTTTTTATTTTCATTTGGTAAAAAAAGTTTACTTTACACATTTTAATACAAAATAAATAAATAATCAATTCATAAAATAATTTGTCACTTTTATTTTGCTCTTCCCTTCAATATCTATTGCTTTAATTACATTTTACCTAGAGAAAACACATGAAACTATTGTTTTCTTAGCGCTTAGACACATACGTAGACATTGAAATTGATGAAAGAAATCAACAATTTTTTTGAAAAAAAAAAAAAAAAACTAAAATTAAAAACTCGTAATTACCATTTTTCTTATTATTAAAAATCAAATCGATTGGAAGAATGAGAAAAAATTGTGCGTTTTTTTTTTAATTGGAAAACACTGTTTGTTTCAAGTTTTCGGTTGCAATTACATTTTGCGTCCATTTAAGTATTTTGTCATGCATTGTGTTCGCTCTAACCTCTCTAATTCTAACCCAGAAAAAAAAACTCAATCATTTGCATTTCAAAATTGAAATTCGCTCTCTTTTTTTTTGACAATTGTCTGCATTTATCTGAATTTCTCTATATAGCTCTAATATGCTCTCTTTCAATCTAACTCTCTCTCTCTTTCTTTCTCTGTCACTCATCAACTTTTCTGTTTTTTTTTTTTTGTCATTTTTGTGTATGCTTCTTATTTGTTTGCCGTTTGATTGACACATGAAATTTATGTTAATGGTTTATGGGTCTTACTGATTTGCATAGACTATTTTTCTAAAATCGATTCCAATTCCGAATTTCGATTCAATCAATACCAAATGAATGACAATCAAATTTTAATTTGAATGAAAATTGAAAAAAAAAAAAAAAAAAAAAAATTTTACCAACAACAATAACAGGAAAAAGAATATTCCAATAATAATTATAATCAACACACACATATTTACGGTTCTTCTGTTAGTTAACATATCATTTTTCTTTCCATAATACAAATATTTTGTGAAATAAAAAATGCATGTGATAATCATTGTTTCCCATCTTTTCTTCATCTTTTCGCGCTTGTACCTGCAATTTTCTAAATTCGCAGTATTCAATCAATATGAACGATGAAGCACGCGAAATTCATAAGCAACAAATTGAACGAGCTGAAATAGCAAATTTAGTTAGAAGTCGTATGGAAGCATTGTGCCTACCCCCAAACGATTACGATGATGTTAGCGAAAAGCGAAATAGTTTATCGTATGTAATTATCAATCCCAGCTGTGATCTTAAACTTCAAGAAGGCGATATTATGTAAGATTTTTATTTATTGTGTTTCTATAAATTGCAAAATACTTAGTTTTTTTTTTGTTACTTTGCATTTCTTTAGTTTTTTGGATTTTCGGAATAAATGTTCGAAAAAATAAAATTCTTTTTTTTTTTTTAATTGTATGAATAACAATAATTAATAATAAATGATGTGAATTTTTTATGAACATTTTTAATTTTGCAATAAGAATGAGAATGTTATTCTTATTTTTCTTTTTAAATTTATATAAGCTTAAGCTTATCCGCCAAAATCAATAATAAACTAACACAAAATATTTTATTCCATCTCTCTTTTCTCTTTTTCTTCTGGAATTATCTCCTTGCTTATTAAAATTTTTCTTTTTCACTTTGAATCTCATCTATTTCGTTTGTATTTTGCTTGTTTGTTTGTTTTTGCGATTTTCTCTATTTTGCTTGCAAATCATTTTTTTTTTTTTTTTAATTTAACATCGATTCAAATAGATATTTGATTCGACCGTCTCCTTTTTCGGCACAAAAAACATTCGAACGGCACAATTCACGACGCAAATCAAACATTTCTTATTGCTCGAATTCAAATATGGCGCAAGCTGCTGCATCAGTATCACGACGCGGATCCGGATTCTGTTTAAATACTTTACCAAATTTCCCTGGGTATGGATTGCCATCTTCTGCTCGTGCATCATCACCATATATTGTTCAAAATAAATCCAATTCTCTTTCCTTACCTGATAGCCCAACGGTTGCTGGTCAAACACGTGGCAGAAGTAATTCACTGCGCGTAAGTAAAAATTGAGCCGAAATTTTGTGGTTGTTCTTCTTTTCTTTTTTTTTTTTTTTTTTTTTTTTTCATTTTTTGCTGCCATTTTCAAATTATTGATTTGTTTGGTATATCTTCGTTTGTTTTCATTTCATTTAGATCGAAAATGACATTTCATTAAGGCGGTCAAGCTCTCTGCGTCAGGGATTACCAAATATTGGGATATCGGTTGGTCGACGCAAGTCTTCTCTTGAAGAGATTGGCATTAGTCACTTTACTACAATGATGCAAGCAACAAATCATTCAAATCCAATCAAAATTTCACTGAATGGAAGTATTGGCCTTGAGGTATGTTGTTTAATTTTGTTTTAATATTTTATCAAACACCATATATGCAATCGCAGTTTATTTTTATTTGGTTTTTTCAACTATTTATTAAACAAACTTCATGAAAAATTGTTATTTTTCAAAAAAAAAAAAAAAAATTGTATCTTGTTTCATTTTCTATATTGTTTGGTTTGATTTTGTCGTGTTTTTGTTATTATTATTAAATTTATGTGTGTAACAAAATATGCATTCAATTTATCAAATTTCGTTTTCTCCCTGTTTTTCTTTCTTTCCTTTGTCTGATTGCAAATGTATCCAATATGAACAAAGAAATTACATGACAATTTACATTAAAAGAAAAAATCTGATCATTCATCAAAACGTGTGTGTATATATAATATGTATGTATGTGAGTGTCGGAACCATCACATTTATTGACACATATTCATATCACATGCAAAATGTCAATCCATTGGATTTGTGTACCACATTATTGTGCATTCCAACGATAAATAATTATTGTAAATACAATTCAAATTAAGTATGATATTCACCATAATATTTTTTTATCAATTGCAACACAATATCTATTTGATTTTCCTATTTAAATGACATTTTTCACACCAATTTAGATGTTTCAGAGAAAAGTTTCAACTAAACAAAAATAAAATGAAAAACAATTTGACAATTAAAAGCGATTTATAACGAAAGAAAATATGAAATGAATATTCTCTTAGAATTCAAGTAGTAAAATTTTAAAATGCAAAAAGAAGAAAAGAGAAGAAGAAGACGAAGGGAAAACTCAGATGAAAATTAATGGTTTTTCAATTTTTTCCCTCTTAATTGGTTCAAATTGTTTTTCTGATTTTGGTTGGTATATTGATTTAATAAAAAGCAGTAATTTCCATCACAAAAATAAACCCCATAACCAAGAACCCATAACATGTCATCATTAAATTGCAGTTAAAAGCACCGGTAACAAACGTAGTGTTCACTCTTCACACCACAGTTGCAATAAAATCATTTTTTCAATGGGAGTCTCATACGTCTCCAAAATTGTTTAAACTGCTAATATTCAATGATTTTCATTGTGTTTATTTTTCTTCTCTCTTCATCTCTCTCTCTCTCTTTTTCTTTCTTCCTCTTCAATTTCCTCATCTGTACATTGTTTCACACAATTCAATTGTGTATCGATATCATTGTTTTGTGAATTGAAAACATAAAGGTAACACCACCAGAAGAGCCATTGCCAGTATTAGGTTTGCCGTGTGTAAGCAGCAGTGGCGGCATAAATCCATCGAGTTTTGGTGGATCATCGCTTGGATTGAGCACCATTGATTCACAAATGCAAAGCGGTTCATTTGGACCATCACCATTACAAGTGCCACAATCAGACGATAGTCAGCAATCAGCCCGATCAGCTCCATCGCCACAACATCTACAAGGAACAATTGTATGACAATATAACCTAATGTGGGGTCGTCGGCTTCGCTCCGCTGTTGGTAAAAATAAATGGATTTAGAGAAAAATTCATGCATCGGATTGAATTTGAATTGCTTAGTAATGTAATTAGGCTTGCGTGCGCAAACTAAAATGAATTTAGAAAAAATAACAAAAAACCAAATAAAAATTATATTAAAATGTTGTCATCCTGGATTGGCTGGCAATATATGTTGGTTGCTAAAATACATGGCATGACATGTTCATAAATATATTTTTCAATTTAGAAAATTACCCCTCATCTCTCCCCCCCCCCCCCTACACACACACATATATATATATATACAACAATTGACGAACATCGGCCTTAGTACAAACAATTCGCGTTATTTAAATATCACACAATCACACATCATTTACCAACTAAACACAAAAAAAAACAACAACAACAATAACAACACGACACTCACTATCTCACACTTAAAATCACAATATATTTATATAAATAAGGATGCAGTGAAAGATTGAGATAAAAATAGAAACCAGAGGAGTAAGCCAACTTTATCATATTCAACTTGTTCTTGATAAAAAAAAAAATAACCTCTAATTGGACCTAGGCAACAATCCAAACAAAATTGGACAACTAGTGAAATTAAGAACCAATTTAGCTATTACCTAGACTTATTACTTACAACAAAAAATGTCACTTAACTGAACAAGCAGCAAAAATAAAACAACATTCACTCACTCAATCACATAACATAACGTTTACTAAAGGCAGCTTTATGTACAAAACAAACAAACAAACAAAAAACCAAAAAATTACATGAAAATCGCTTTAATCTTTTCCTAATGTTTACATCAAAATAATTTATCAACATACCAGACAATTGAACGTTCTATCGAATTGCATTGTTAACGACAAACCAAAAAAAAAAAAAAATATATATATTTAAAAATGAACCACAAAATAAAATGGAATCATTTCAATCCAATTTAATTTCTTTGATAAATAAATGACCCAATTGTTAATATTAGCCCAATTTTTGAATATGAACTGAAATGAAAACACAAAATTTTCATAATTTTGTTAATGGTTAACAGAAGTCAGTATATAAGTGATCATATCTATGGCAATCAGTCTTATTTATTACATTAATTCCATAATTAAACTATGAAAAGATGAAAAAAAAAAAAAATGAATATCTATGTTCCAAATCGAGAGAAATAATTCTTTTACTTTCTTGTTTTTTCACATATTAATTCTGTATATAAAATAGAAAATTATTATATGACACATTTATTAAATGAAACTTTGATTCAAGAGCTCAGAGATAATGAGATTTAAATTGCATTATGAAATGCGGAAAAAAAATCACTGTAAATATCAAACGTACCATAAAATGGTTGAAATGTCCATAAAAATTGTCGACATTTTCTGTTTTTTCATTTTGTAAACATTCAATTTTATTTCTGAAGAAAATCAAATTCAAAGCACAAAATGCGATATGAACAATTTCAAAAATTTCCGTTTTATATTCCGTTTCATTAAAATTCTTCTCAATAAATTACCAAAAGAAAGAAAATTATCTAATTTGTACAAAATAGCCTCAATATACATTTAAATGTTATCACGTAACATTAGTAGCCATAGTGTATATTTAAAATTATAAAGGGTATAACATCAGTATTTAATGAAAACAAAACAAAACAAAACAAAACAAAAAAAAAAAATATATATATATATAGAAATATATCATTTAAATGAATTATTGAAAATTGAAGAATTAAAAATAATAAGCTGGTATGGATCAAAAAAAAATTGTGCAAAACACACAAAAAACGTTAGTAAATTACTTATTCATAAAATGTAGTAATGATATAAAAAGAGCTAGTTCTTTGTAAGAAATAGTAACAGCATCAATACCATTCCGCGTTGTTCATTTTTCATTTTTTGCTCTGTTCATTGTTTTTCTTTCTCTCTATGTTTCGATCTCTATCCCTCTATCTGTCTTTGTCTCTATGTATCTTTATCCGTTCAATATTTTACGAGAAGATAACATTTAGAGACATATTAATCAAATCATAAACTCTTATTCTATTATTAACTCAAGAATTATTACAAACATCGGGTAAATTGTATACATCCATACGTTTGTAATTGCGTAGCCAATTAATAGATTTAGAATTGTTCAACAATTCATTGTCAGCATATGGAAAAATTCGATGTAAAAACCATATGGCGCGAAAAAATGGTAATTTAAAATACGAGTGCTTTCTTTCCGATTTCATTTTTAATGTTCGATTTTTTTTTTCAACTCCTTTCTGAATACCTCTTCAATGTCAAATATCAACAATAGAAAAGCCTTTTGTTTTCCATCTTAGTATATGAAATTTGCACGGAATTTATTTGCAATTGTTTCTATCATTTGCAATTGTTTTTCAATTTATTGCTGGATGCTTTTCTCTCCCTTCTTTTCATTTTTTTAACATGTGACTCATTTCAATTTCAATATGTTGTAAACATAGAAACATATGAATGATCAAAGAGAATACAACGCGCGAACTGTATAATTTTAAGAATATTAAGAAACAGAGATTTAAAATAATGAAGAAAAGAAAAGAAAAGACAAAAAAAAAACCACACAAAAATCTAAATGCATCATTTAAATTGTATTTAAATAAAAGAATAAACACTGTTTTTATTTAAAAAAAAAAAAAAAAAAAAAAACTAAAAATAATTTTTAAACAATGAATTTCGACAAGTTTCCGGATATTGGTATTGCAATCGTTGCAATTATGATCATTGCCATGATCAAGTACCAATAATCTTGAAACTGAAATTAATGTCGAAATTAAAACGCTTTGGTATACTACGAACGCTTTACTTATTCATATTAAATAAACTACAAATGAAACAAAGAATAATTCAGTAGACGTAAAGAAATTAAATAAAACATAAATAAATAATAATAATGAAAAGAAAAAAAAAAAAAAAAAAAAAAAAAATGGGACATTGAATAAAACTGAATTCAAATGATCATATAGTTTATTGTACCTTATTAATAGAAGAGTGAAAAAAGAAAATTGGTTCTAATTATGTGACTAGACACTATTCTAGTGAACTTCAAGTATGTATCTGTATGTGTAGGAAAGGTAAGAGTGTTGAAAGAACCAAAATATTGTGTCAACGCTAAAGTTCCCATCAAACAAAATTAGAATCGATATGAGTTAAGAAAATTGAAAAAAAAAAAAAAAAAAATTACCGTAGTTGTAAAAAAAACAAACTTTCATGCAATTGCAGAATGTAAGCTTTAAATGAAATAAAGAAAAACAGTTTGGTCACAATGCATTTCACATTCATTATCCGCTTGGATAAGTGTATAAAAAATAAAATGAGATCCATTCGAAGCGATAAAAATGGGCTTTGTTCAGCTAAAAATATTAACATACACTTAACATTCATTTGAAGAAAAAAAAAAATAAAAAAAATAAATTGCGAATGCATCAACACTTAATGTGCATGATTTAAACACATCGCTGCAAAATACGACATAGAAACGAAAAATCGATTAGAAATTTCATTCCAGATTTAAATTTTGTTCAAATGTGAATAGTAATCGAGTGCGATGCTCACATGTAATTATATTCACCATAAATTCCATTTTTCTCTGTAGGAGAATGCTCAAAAGCTTGCTTAAATAATAACATTAAATGAAAACTGTTTTCGTATCAAAAGGGGCAAACTTTTTCATAATTGAAATCTCATCGTCAAACTATTATTTTAATAATTTTGCACTTGTTCCAATTAATAGATTTTTATTGTTTTTCAACCCTTACTCACTTCATCAATATGAAACCATAATAACGAATATTTAGAAAAGAACTGTGGCGAGCTTATTGATTTGTGACCATTTTATTGGTAAAATCGATGTTTTTTCGAAATAAAGCATTTATTTTAGTCCATCTTAACAACAACAATAACAACCAAATTCGAATCGATTTCAAAATTTCGATTTACAATCGAACTCAATTCATTTCATATCTAATTTACATTGAAATTATTTATGAACAATTTTATTGTTATTTTGTTACAATGGAAATAAACAAATTCTGTTAATTTGTCGAAATTATTATTATTTTTTTTTTTTCATTTAAATTTCTTATTTTTAAAAACCTCTATCATCAAACAATTGTTCTGTATCATCGTTAGAATTTAAAATTTAAGACAACTAACTAATACTGAAACCTACTACTAAAATATATTTGTATATTTTAAATGGCCTTAGATGAAATAAAAAACCTCGATTTGAAGAAAAAATAAATACATTTGAATGATGGAGAAAAATGGATATGCATGTCTTTTATTTACAAAAAAAAAAAAAAAAAAAAAAAACGTTTCAATAGTTTCTTTTTTTTTCATATTTATTAAGCGCACCATAAAACGATCCAAGGGACATGGAACTGTAGAATGTACCAAATGTCATGGTTCAACATTTGGGGCACCGTTTCGGTCGACCACAAATTTCCTCTTGTTTTTGTTGAAAGTGGCGTTAAAATCAATGCATCTGTGTACGAAGAAGAAATATTGCGTCACATCGGGCAAATACAGTGCAACAATGGTTAAGTGAATATGTGCCGGATTTCATTAACAAAGACGAATGGCCACCATCGTCTTCAGACTTAATTCCATTTGCATTATTTTGTTTGGGATTACATGGAATCGAAGCTAAATGGTCTCAAGATTACGAAAACCACAACCGTAAATGCATTCAAAAGTTTCATCGTCAAAATTTGGAACGATATTCCCTAGGGGGAAAGAACTGAAACATATGGTGCAAATACTGCAAATGAACGCCAATAAGTATGGGCGTATTTACACTGTTATTTGTTCTTGCTACGGATAAGACGAAGCAACGTGAAAAAACAACAACAAACTTTGTGCAAATAGCAGTAAATGCCTGCAAATACGCAAATAGTTCTTTCCCCCTAGGATATTCCCATCGAAATGGTACGTGCCGCGTGTGAATTGTTTCCATGATGCTTGCGATTGATAGCCCGCCAAAATGAAGGAAGAATCAAAACTAAAACATGAAATAAAAATTTGTGGACCCTTATTTAACAACCAATGAAATTTGTTTTTGATTTTGTTAGAAAAAACAACGTTTTTTAAATAAACCGACAGTTTCACTGGGCCACCCTGTGAATACTTGCATAAAGTAAAATAATACGATATATAATAATGTTGATTTGCATTTTATTTTTAAGAGAAGAATTTCATTGTTTTCTATTTTGTTAAGTTTGAAAATGAATGGGAAATTATTTAACCGAGATGACTATTTGAAATTGTTGAATTTACCGGTTTGATTTTTTGACAAGAGCGATATATCGCAATCGATAGAAGAATTTCCATTTTAAATTAAACTGTCAAGTGATGTGAACAACCTGGAGTAAGCATTGGATCTAGCAAGCGATAAATATGGTAATTCGAAGTCAAATGGTGCACAAACAGAGCAGAATTATGACCTTACTGGGGAAAATATAGACGAATTAGCATATTTGGAAAATTCATCAACAGACGACAAAGAATCGAAATTGCACCAAGAAAATGTATTATTACTACTGATAAGAAAAATCAACGAAAGACGAAATCACATTGAAAATGAAATTGAGGAAATCATTCAACAAAATTTATAATGAATTTTGATTTCGGTTTTGAAATTAAAAATGTAATCTAAATGGCTGTTTTCCTATAGCGACGATCTCAATCGTTAACGATTTCAATTGGCAGTGAGATCGTTGACGAGTGAAATCTTTAAACAATTGAGATCGTCGTTTTTTTTTTAGACCAACGATTGTATTCTAAATACTTTAACGATTCAAACATATAATCGTCAACGATTTGGTCAAAAATGTAACGATATTTTGTTCAAATGTTTATTTTAAATATGCGGCAAGAGCCACCACTTAATATTCACACTAATGTTCTGCGTTGATTATAAAAACACAATCAAAAGATTTCAATCGCGAGTTAAATTGTTAACGATTGAGATCTTTGCTTTAAGAAAATATCCCTTTAAAGGCCCTAATATAAATTTGAATATGATGCGAAAGGTCAAAAATAACATTTTTCAAACAAAAATTAATAGCTATTTTATTGAAAAAAATTAGTAGGAAAAAATTTTGTTTTTTCTTTTTTTTATTTCGGAAATTTCAAACAAATTTCATTCGGACTCTCATTTTGAATTTGAAATATGTAATCAAGCTGAAACCATCTCTCATGCATAGTCGTGCATGAATCCAGTAATTCATCTTTTTGGTAGAGATTAATGCTCATTTCCTTCTTGTTCATTTCCATATCCATATCGAGGTGCATATCCATATTTTTGTTGTCCATTTCCATATAATGGTTGCAAATTTTCATTCCCTTTGCGTCTATGCCCATATTTTCGTTGTAAATATTCTCTTCCTGGTTTTTCATAGATATATTCTGGTGTATATTGTAAACTTTCTTTTAGCTGAGCCCAAGCCAAAGCAATAGTAATTGTAATTTAAATTAAAAAAATTAATAAAAACATCTTAAAATTTAAGAAAGAAAATTAATATTGAAGCAAGACAAACAACACTAACAAATAATTTCATTTGTGGAGTTTTAATTAAGTATTTTCTGTTTGAAATTTGGATTGATGTCCATTGAATGTTTTTATATATTCTAATTGGAAAGAATCAAGACTAGAATAACGATTTTAATGCTAATTCGTAATCTTTTATAGTCTCATTTATTTATTACATGCTTTGAATATCTCAATATTGAAATCGTTGAAAACGTTGACTGATTAGAATATTACATTTGCAATCTATGCCGCAACTTATTCTTCAATTACGCATGCAATCTAATAATGCTCATTTACAAAATATTCTACTTAAAATAAGAAACTAATGAATAATATTGTCGAATTAGCCCAAAAAGTATTCTACAATATTGCTACAGACCTCAACATCCATAATAATTTATGGTTGTTGTACGCATCATTTTAGAATGCAAAAAACAATACCAAATCAATTTTGGTATTAAATTAAATTCATGAACTTGATTGAGGTTTTATTTTCGCTGAATATACGACCCGGAATAAACTCCAATAGACACATCAATTGCGTACAATCTCCAATTCAGTGGCGTTTCATTTTGATAAGAAACAAATACAGGCGCCAGATGTGCAAACCGAACAATTCAAACAAATCACTATGTACATTTTGTATTAACGTTTATTCACGTATTATTACGTATGTATTTGCCAAACAGAGTGAAGAATAATGATCATCGACAAAAATGATTTTAAAGCAAATAAATATAGAAAATGAACAAGCAAAACTGCAACAGTCTTATCAATAGCAATAATGAAATTAATAATCGATCCCTGAAAAAAGCTATAAATAGCTGATGTGTAGAAAAAACAAAAATGTCCATTTATGCAATCAGCTGTTGAAAGATACGAAATGAAGAGAGCTCAATATTTCGTTTAGTTTGGTTTCACTTCATCATGAATTTTACGAATAAATTCTTAGCTATTAGTAAATTTAACACTCTCATAACTCTTCGTTGATATTTTTTTACATCTGAATGGTGAAATGACATATAAAAATTAATTAGGGAAAATTTCTTTGGATAATTTTCGAAAAATTCATTGCATCTCACTAATAAATGTGTCTATCACATGTTAATGTATATAACACAATGTGCGTATTGTTTTGAATCTAAAATCTATATTATGAACACATACAAAACGCGTAGGCGTACAGTGTAATGTACATTGAAATGAGCTAGAGAAGTAACAAACGTACTCGGAAGATGCTTCTGTAATGCGCTTTCCCCTGAAACAATAGAAGAGGGTGAAGCAGCACACAGAAAAAAAAAGTTTAGCGAATATTTATGAATGGATTTGAATTTTTCCATCTTATTCTATTCCGTTGAAAGATATTTGCAAATTCGATAAATTTTTTACAAACATACACACATTCCGAATATTTGCAAATATTGCAGATTTTTTCAAATGTTCAAATATTTCACAAATATGCGAGTTCTTGCCAAATATTATACCAAACTGTCGAATATTTGAATAGGACAAAGCCGCTAGTTCGAAACTAAATATATATATTTATAATCGACACTTGAAAGAGTAAATTATCTGCATATAGTTGATGTTTAATCAAAATAAATATTTCCATTCATAAATTCACCGAAAAGATAAAGAAAAAGAGAGATGAAGAGACAAAGAGAGAGAGTGTGTATTCAATGTTTCATTTCGTTTGGTTTGGTTCATTATTCATTTTGAGAGTGAATTTGCATCAAACTTACGATTTGTTTGTACTTAACAATTTTCTCTCTTGCTAACATAAAAGAAAGAGTAAAAAACCAAATGTTGGAAACATACACAAAAATATACGCATTTACAACAAAAAAATCTTTACAAACAATATTGTTCAAATTTTCCCTACGACAGCGCTGCATTCTATGCGAAAAAAAAAATCCCACTAAAATAATTTGAATGAACACATTCGTTTTCTACAGAGTTTGACAGTTCACCATATCATCACTTATATAGTTTCTTGCAAATAGGTTAAAGATTGCTCGGTTAAATGCTCTAAGCCTTTACAGAAAACAGATCTTCAATTATTCGATAATTAATATATTCATCAATTTATTATATAACAAAATAATCAATATCAACATAATACTTTGTGCATTGCTCACACTGAATGACTATTAACATGTGGTGGCTAATTTTATTTATTTTTTTTTTTTGCATTATTCTTTTAAACAGCAATTTTAACTAATATTCCATTATGAATGGTGATATGTTGTAATTGTTTTGGGTTTAACGTTTTTCGCTTTGTTTCAAGTATTCATCAGCAGTATTGAACCAAAGTTCTTCGAGTTCATTTTTTGGTGATTCCCAAATTTGTGATAATATTTTCCATCCATTCTCTTGTGTTGATAATAAATAATCATTTTCAGGATCAAGTGTATGCGTATAACAACCGAGTACAAGACTTTGGCATAAACGTGCAGCAACGCATACCTACAATTTTTAAATCAAAATCACGTTCAAAATTTATGTTAAAAATGTCATTGAATGTATTTTTTTTTCTTTATACCTTTAAAACGTTACGTTCATTTGGTGGAATGGTCCGCAATTGTTCATATCCAGCAATAACATAGCCAGCTGTTTTGAGTTCACTTGACTGAATTATCATGTATGCAATAGTAATAGCCAGTTCAAACACCTATTTTTCAATATAAAAAATTATGAACAAAAAAAATGTAAAAATTCAACAATAACAACAACAACAACAACAACAAAAAACTCGCACAAATTATCAAAAGAACAATAGACGAATAAATCATTTCGCTTACGTATAATGAATTACAAGTGTCTCCAAAGTCAATAATGCCGGATACACGGAATTCCTCCGAATCGGGTGTTGCTTTTGTAACAACAATATTTTGTTCATTACAATCACCATGGATGACACCCCTTTCAAAATCCTTCGTATGAGCCAATACCTTTTCATTAAATTCTTTCATCACTTCTTGTATGAGATTTTGCTTTTTCACATCTTCAACGGCATATAAAAATTTCGTCAATTGTGGCACTGATTCCATCATCCATAATGATTTATGATTATCGTACGCATCATGCTGGAATCGTTTCAATGCCAAATCAATTTTGGCAATAAATTCACCAACTTGATAAAAAAGATGTTTTGTTTTCAGCACTTGATTGAATATACGACCCGGAATAAACTCCAATAAACGCACTAAATGCGTACAATCACCAATTTTTACAATTGAATTATATTTGCCATAAATGTTCATAACTGGTTTTGGACAATTGATGCCTTGTTGGCGCAAAAATAGAATCAATTGCGTTTGTCCATCAAAAAATTTCGTCTTTTTCGAATCAAGTGAATTAACAATCTTCAAAACGTATCCATGTTTCCATAAATCCCGTATGAGGGGATTTTTAACGTTGCTATGTATGTTATTGAAAAATGGAAATTTTTTTAAAATTATTTCATGAAATTCTTCAAATCTTGCTTAAATATATTATTAATATTAATTGGCTTTTTAAAAAGAAACATTTCTTTTTTTGTTTTTTAAGTATGGTCAAAAACGAGAACAATTAAAATTGACGAATATCAAACGGTATATTTTGAATACCGTTGAGTGTAATTTTATGACAGCAGCAGCAGTACAAGTATTGCTACTTACTGAAAAATTGTGCATGTCACGAGTTCATATCTACTTCTTCTTTTTTTTTTTTTAAACATTTTTCACGAATGTTTTTCAAATGTAGAATACTTACTGATCAATACTGATTAAAAAATTCTTATCATCGTATGACACTAATTCGGAGATCTGATGAGTTGAAATGCCATAAAGACGTTCAGCTAATCTAGTTGCTTCTACTTCGCAAAGTTGTGGCCGAATTTTTGATCCAGGTTTTAAAATCACCTGATCGGAATCGGTAAGTTCCAAATTATGGTCAACTTCATACTTGACATCCGTTTGCAATGAAGAGAATCCAGTTAACTCAACACCTGAGTTACCGTGTTCCATTTTGATTATTCTTATTTTCCTGAAATTTATTTTTTTTTTTTTTCCAATCTCAAGCGGTTTTTTTTTTCTCTTTTAAATTCGATTTCGTGCAATTTCGAATGTAAAAATTCGACACTTAGTTATTTTCCGAAACAATTATTTGTTACAAATGATTTAAATTTAAATTTTCGATTCTCACGTAACACTATAGAAATTTTCGATTTTTCATACAACACCTGAAACTGTCTAACAAAAAGTGAGTAGCGAAAATGTATTCAAAATAACACAATTCCAATTGTGTTGAACTGTTCGTATGACAGATCGCAAGTGCAGACCAAACATGAATGTACAAAAACTAAATACATTGAAGTGCAAACAAACACAATCGCCGTGTTGATTGTACTAAAACTGTTTATCAAATTAAATTTTATTGCTTTATTTCTGGGTATATTTAAGTCATAGGGTGATATAAAAAAAAAGAAGAGAAGCGAAGAAAACAAAAATACAATTACGAGCATTGTTTGAACATTTTTTTCAAGTAAAAACATGAATGAATAAATAGTTAACGGTCTTTTGACACGTTCCAATTATCAACTAAATGGAAACAAAATTTTAACGATTCTCCTAATGCACATTTGATCAATAACAATAAACTAGAATGTTTTTATGCTTTGACGACTGATTAGCGAGAGAACAATTCCATAATCTTGTTACAAAACATTTGAATATGTGAGAGACCCTGTAGAATTAAATTCGAAAGACGAGAGGAGAACAAGCAATAAAATGAAAAACAGAGAGTAAGGGTGTTGGAGATAAGAAAAGAACAAAAAACAATTGTTAGATAGAAAACATAGATCTTAAGTGACACAAATTATGGGTGAAATGTTTGCACTTTAACTGATAAAATTTAAGTAAACAGATACTTATCAATCTTCATTGTCATCAAACGCATGCATGTCTCTTTCTATTCAATACATTTTAATTTCAAACAATTGCTATAAATGTGTGTAAGTCATAAAGACTTAATCTTGTGCAACAATTTTATGTAAACATATACTGGCGACAATTCCACACATTCATGATCAATCCGGTTCAAATTCAAATTCAATTAATCTTCAATTTGATCAAAATTTTCTGCCAATTGAATTATCGGTGCGTTCTTTTTTTCTAAATTATCATACACAAAATCGTGATAAAGACTCTTACACAAATGTTCCAATTGGCAAATCATTAATATCATTAACAAAAATCGATTAAACAAAAAATGAAACAGAAAATTCATCTCCATGACTCCATCTCATCTATGAAACTATATAGCAGTCTATCTGTTTTTCTTCTTCAAATGAGTTTCAAACATAACCTTGATCAATTAAACAAAACCTTCAAATTACAGAAATTTCTTCAGAGTTTTTTTTATTCGATTTTATTTATTGATTATGTTTAACTTTAAGTTTTACTCAAAGTGAGTGCAATCAGTATGCTTTTTTTTAAAAAGTGGCGCCATCTGTGTGTTCAGATCATTATTCGTATTTTATGTGAACAATAAGTTCATTGTGTTCATCTTATCAATCACCTAAATATTAAACAAGTTGAGTAGATAATAAAATGTTGAAAGTTAAATACCAAACAGGGCAACAAATGAATTTGACAGAGTGTTATTGTTTGCCTTTCATTGTGACTGTTGAAGAAGTATATGGTGTAGATTTAAAGAAGAAAATCGAATGAAAAACTATTAATTATTTTTTTAAAGAAATACATTCGCTTTTATACGCATAAATAATGATGAAACAAATTGTAATTGGAATTTCTGGGATAACAGGAGGTAATTTCAAATTTAAGGATATTATTTTTTTACTCGAAATCGTGTTGGACAAATATCTTTTGAAGAAAAAAAAAAATTTGCCAATTAAAATCGATTGGGTTTTCGAAATTTTTGAACTTTTGTTTGGATGAAAAATGTACATAATTTTTATTTTAATTTTCAGGTGGAAAAAGTACATTGGCCACGAGACTGTATCAGTTTTTATGTGATCCAAATAATGCAAATGTATACGATGGTTTTTCAATTAATAAAGTCATTTTATTTCAACAAGATAAATACTTTTATCCACGTGACAGTGTAAACCATAAATGGATACCAGAAATTAATTTTATTAATCGAGAAATACTATCAGCCATAGATATGGATCAATTTGCAGAAGATGTTAAAATAGCTGTTGGAAGATTGAAAATCGATAATGGCACAACATTAGATGCATATAATGATGATGCAAGAATACAACTGAACATTATACTAATTGAAGGATTTTTGATATTCAATGATGAACGTATCAATCAATATTGTCAGTTACGCTTTCATATCTATCTATCATATGATATTGGACTAAAACGTCGGCTAACACGAAATTTTAAACATATAAATCCAAATCCAGCATATTATTATGAACATTTTATTTGGCCAATGTATCAAAAGCATCTCAACGAAGTTTCAAACAAAATCAAATTAATCTTTATCAATGGTGAGCAATCTATTGATGATGTTTATAAACAAACAAATAAATGTAATTGAACAATTTCTATTGAGTTGAATTTGCGTTTGTTTCATTTATTTTTTCAATATTTTATTATAAAAACAATTCAAGTATCGCTAAAAGAAAAAAAAACACAAACATTTTATGTGTTTTGTTTGCTTATTTTCATTGTTAAATTAGTCAATGTTGACAGTGGTCTTGATTTTACATAATAATCCCTATGGGAAAAATCTAATTGATTAATACCCAAATATGCTCAACTAATTTTCAGAAATATTTAGAGCAATCAACTGAAAACACTGGATAATTATATGCATATGAGTTAAAATTGAAATCCAACAAAAAAGCAAGGAATTTCAACGGCAATTCAACGAATGAATTTCAGCATTGCAGTTTGACAAATGCATCTGTCAGTCTGATCGGCATTGAATAATGACAGATCTTTTGACAGTTGGAAAAAAAAAGAAAAAAAAAAGAATGTTTTTGAACGAAAACAAAATTCGACACTAGACTAATACATGCGTACGGTTTTGCGATTATTTTCTCATAAAGTTATTGGAAATTTTAAAAAACAAATTCCAAATTCATCGGAATGCAATAAAAATTTATATCCAATTATTGAGAAGATTTTGAAACAATTATCGCAAACCGTATACGTATTGTGTCGAATCTAGTTTTCGTTTTTTTTTTCTGTGCAAAGAAATTACTTATCTATTTTGGATTGACATGTGCACATTAGCATTAAATTATCGCTATCGTATTAGATTATTGGTGTTTATTCGAAAACGTGCAAATAAATGATGTCAAACAAGCAATTGTACCACGGACACAGTCAAAACACAATACAATCTAACACGAAACAGAGGAAATAGATTGATAGAAAGCGAGCCAGAGAAAGAAAGAGAGAGAGAGAGAGAGAGAGAGAGAGAAAGGGAAAGACAGAGAGACCAAAACATATAGAGTGAGATAGAAATAAATTGTATAAAAAAATTCTTAAAATTTAATAAGACGCAAATTGATTAGAATATCGAAATTTAAAGCGAGAATTTCCATAATTCGGTTCATATGGCAACATATTCAACGATTGGCAGCATTATTCTATCGTTTGCTCTAACAGCATTCCTTTATTACTTCTTTTGGGTTGCGGTGTTACCTTTTATGCGGATTGAAAAAGGTATTTCAAATGTTTGTTTATATGTGTTTGTGTATAATAGAATACTGTGATATTTACATTACCAACAAAACCGTATGCAATTTTTGAATGAAAAACCGTAATAGACATATGTATATAACAGCATATTCTTATCGTTACATCAGAGCACGTTGTTGAATTTGCAAGGCCAACGGAAAATTCGCATTATATTTAATTGCTTACATCGTATTGATTGTATTTGATTGTAAAGAGATAGATTTGGCGCGGAAAACCTTCTAAAAAAATTTATTGGATTTTTGAGTGGGAAAATGTTGATGAATTATTTTGTCTTTTAATTTTTATTTATCTTTATGAATATTGCACGTGCTAATTTTCGTAAATTTTGTTTGACGCAATTTAATGTTTCTATCAACTGACAATTGATAATTGATAAAAGTGTTTTCAACTAAAATTATCTGAGTTGGAAAAAAAACACACACACGCACATACCAGTAGATTGATAGACAGACAGACAGACAGAGATGAAGAGAGATAGAGACAGGCACGCAAATCTTATGTAACTTGTTTATTGAAAACTTGTCATATTTTTAACAACAAAACACTTTTTTTTTTTGTTCATACATTTGTAAATTAATTGCGACATTAATATTTTGTGATTTCCATTAGTTTTATTCCATTTTGCATTTTAACAATTAGTTACACAATATATGTTTGTATTTTCTACAGATAACTGGATTTACTCGCTATTCCCACCGATACAGTATGCATTCATAGTGCCGGCAATATTTGGATTTTGCTTATTCACCATTGTCTATATATTTTCTGTATACCACACGGGTCGTCTAATCATATTTATATGACCAGCTTGGCCTCATATAACTTTAGTACATTTGACGACATAATCACAACGAGATTGATCACCAAGCCAGATAGTAGTTAGCCACTTCAACCAAACAGAAAAAAGAATATCATTTAAACCAATCAATTAAGCCGTCAACATAACATAAAAGTCAATTGAAAACAAATAAGTTAAGACAGACTAGCTAGTTATGTATATTTTAAGATAAATTTTATAAAATAATTTGACAAAGACAAGTGACAATCAGGAAATCATCAGAAAAAAACAAACAAAAAAAAAATTATGTCGTGGTTAATTATCGGAATATCAGGTGTTACATGTGGTGGAAAAACAACATTATCACAATCACTTTATCAATATTTATGTGATCCAGCAAATAAAAATGCACTTAATGATCACATTGAAATTGGTACAGTAAAAATAATGAATCAAGATGATTATTTTTATTCAAATGATTATCCACATCATGAATGGATTGATCAATTATCGCATGTTAATTATGATGTTATTGGTGCATTAAATATGTCCAAAATGTGTAATGATTTGTACACCGAATTGGGAAAACGTTTAATTTTTTATTCAAAAACAAAACCAAATACAATTGTTAATATAATGATTATCGATGGTTTTTTAATATTTAATCATAGTGTATTGAATCGATTATGTCAGTTAAAATTTCACATTCATTTACCATATGAAAAATGTTATGAGCGTCGTATAAAACGTACATACGATCCACCTGATGTGCTTGGCTATTTTGAATTATGTGTTTGGCCAATGTATGAGCAAAATTTTAATGAAATTAAAAACAAAGACGATATTATGCTTTTAAATGGTGAAACAAGCAAAGAGAAAATTTTCCAACATGTTTTAGATTGTATAAAAAATGCAATTTAGATGATGAAATAAATAAACAAAAACCATACGTGATTTTTATGGATCTTTTTTTTACGAAGAGTGAATTTATTAATAAATATTGAAATTGCACAGAAAAAGAAAACATTTCATTTTACTTACTTGATTTGAAATACTTTTTTGAACATTTTGTATGATGGTAAGTAAGAAATATTTGTCTTTAAATTCAAGCAGTAGATAGTTGATATAATGTAGTTGATTTAACCCTTTATTTTTTTTCCATATCAAATGTGTTAAAAACCGAAGTAACATATAGCTGAAAATACAAAAAAAAAAAACTACAAATTGGAATGAAAATAATTCAAATTAAAAGTTTTTCTTAAATTTTATTTTGTTCGATAACTTTGCTTGACGATAGATTTTTGTCTTGATAATTTGACAAATATCGAATACAATCAGATAGTGCATTAAACTTAATTTGCATAATATGTAAATTGTGTTCCATTTATTTTACGTTGTATGGTTTACGAATTGTTTGCTCTTTCTTCGGTGAAGAAAAGAAAAATATAAAAAAAAATCAAAATTCAAATTCTAGTCGCTAACACAAAATTCATCGGTGATAATAAGTTACTAAAATTAAATTTAAATTTTAAATCTGATACTGATTTAAGAGTTAACATCTACAGACATTGATATAGTGTCTTTTTTAGTCAGGCATGGCGCTACGCAGTGTGCTTTAACGTGTTTCTATATTTAATGATTTTTGTAATCTGGTTCAAGTTTTTTTCTTTTTTTTTTTCATTTCATCTTCATCACCGTTTATTCTGTTTATTTAGAGAATTTTGAATGAAATAAAGAGAAATTGATCTTGAATGATGAACGTGTTCAAAGGAATTAATGAGTATCTAAAAACGGTCAATGTACGGTATATTGTAGGTCAGTGGTCGATTTAAATTTGTTGTGGTTTATATGATATTCTTGTTTGAACAAATTACGTGACTTGTACACGAATCCTGATTAGATATTTTATTTTCGATCGTTCCTATCGCTACATATCCAGACACACTGACACACATTCATTTACACTTATTGAGTTTTCTTCTTGCCTAAATCGATTTTATCATTGATAACATCAATATTTTGTACAACCTCAACGGAATCATCTCCACCCCGGGTTCCGCTTACAATAACGGGCGCTTGTGGTGCAGCTGCAGCAGGAGCGGCGGCGGAGGCGGCTGGAGCAGTTGTTGGTCGCAACTGAGCTGGAATGATATTATTTGTAAATTGTGTAATGGCTTGTTGAACATTTTGTAAGAAGTTTGGTGCTGCTGTGGTGCTATCAGCGGCGTGAGTTGCATCAGCGGCAACGGCTGGAGTTTGAGCGGTATTCAGTGCAGCTGTAGTTTCACCTGATTGTACAGCATCTGATTGTCCTGGTCGATTGCCTGCGAATGGATCTGATATATTAAAAAGGAGAGAAGATATTTTAATACAAATTTTCTACTTTTGAAATTGTCCGTGTATTTTTATTATTTTGTCGCTATTTTTCATCTCATTTTTTTGAAATACAAACGAAACACTCACTGTTTTGAAGGACATTTTGGACAGCAGTTTGTAACGCATTTTGAACATTATGTTGGATTTGAGTCAAGGCATTTTGAAAAGTTCCAAGTGGGCCAGCTGGTGTTGCATCTGGTGCTGCTGGTTGTTGACGTACGCTTGGATCCACTGCTAATTCAACTGATTTTTCTGATGGATTAGCCTCTTCTTTTTTTGCTGGTTCTTCAGATTTCAATGGCTCTTCAACTTTTGCTGGTTCTTCTAATTTGGCTGGTTCTTCGGCCTTTGCTGGTTCTTCTAATTTGGCTGGTTCTTCTGCCTTTGCTGGTTCTTCAGCTTTTGCTGGTTCTTCTAATTTGGCTGGTTCTTCGGCCTTTGGTTGTTCTGCGGCTTTTGCTTCAGGTTTTGCTGGTTCCTCTAATTTGGCTGGTTCTTCTGCTTTAAGTGGTTCTTCTGCTTTAAGTTTGGTTCTTCAGCTTTTGCTGGTTCTTCAGCTTTTGCTGGTTCTTCAGCTTTTGCTGGTTCAGCTGAACGTAACGATTCTTTAACAGCGCTTTCAACATTAACAACTGGTTCGGATTGTTTTTCAACTGCTAATACAACAGCCTCAACTTGAACTGGTTCGGTTTTAACAACAGGAGCATCAACAACAACTTGCGAATTTTTTACTTCTGGTACTTGTTCAAGAATTTGAGCGCTTTCAGCAACTTCTTGATTTTGTTTTTCAATTGCTTGAACGGCGGCATTTTTTACGGTTTCAGCAACCGTGGAAACTTTTTCCAATTTTTCACCCGGTTGAATAACTTCCAGTGTATCAAATCGCAAAACTTGATTTTGTTTTGCACGAGCCTCATCCATAACAATTTCGGCAACCACTTTACCATCATCGGCAACAACATTGCTTTCCATTGCTTCTACAATTGGTTCGGCACCTTCAACCATACTTTTAACGACTGTTTCAAGCATTTCTGGTGCACCAACCGCAACAATTTCCTCAACAACAACTGGCTCATCTTTTTTCAAATCAGAAATTACTTCTTTAACTTCTTCAACAGCTGGAATAACTACTTCACGTTGAACACGATAATATGGTGAAGCTGAATGAACCGCACTAATGGCGATCAATAAATAAACAGCACATAAAATTCGTGACATTTTTTTATCTTCTTTTGTTTATATAATTATTTTAGTTAAAACTGTGTGAAAAAAAAAATAAACAAATTTGATTTGCTAAAAAAAGTGTATGCACAAAAAAAATGGTTAGAAAACGCTTTCGATTGTTAGGCGTCCAAATCAAGCTCACAATATTCGCCTAGTACAACGTCGAACTTGATTCTCTAAATGCAATATTCAAACTGATTTGATTTCGACCAGAATACGTCTCTTTATATTGTCGTCTCTGATGAGCCAATGACCCGTTAGTTCTTTTTGTATTTGGTTTGTGGTAAATAATGTACGAACTGAGTCGGTATGTTGTCGTTTGAGAGAGCTCCTCTATCTTTCAATCTATCTTTCTTACTCTGTTACCCTCTACAAATACAGGCACACATCGTATTTGTACAAAACGTGTTCCATGCATATTTGAAAAAAAAAAGAATGACGAAAGAGAAGAAATAGTGTTACTGGCCATGCCAATAATTATAATTTGGTATGTTCCAACGGCAAAATCAGGCGACATCTTAAGAAAACGATGTGCCAAATGAAATAAAGAAAGAGAGAACGAAAGAAAGATGGAAATAAATAGCATCACACCGCGAAAGAAGTTAAAAAAAAAAATGATAAGAAGAAGACGACACACGAGAGCGAAAAATGTGGAAAACAAATAAATAATTTCGCAACAGCAGTAATCGACTTTATTCAGCGAAATTGTTATTT
This sequence comes from Resseliella maxima, assembly GCA_029041755.1. NCBI lineage: Eukaryota > Metazoa > Arthropoda > Insecta > Diptera > Cecidomyiidae > Resseliella > Resseliella maxima. Next base: position 1,061,950 of record JAQOWM010000768.1, on the reverse strand, counting down.
ACAGATCACGAAACATGCAGAACATTCATGGCACCGAAAGTTTTTTCTTTTTCTTTCATTTGGCTGTGATTGGTATCGCTAAACGATTAACAAAAAGTAAAGTGAATGATGACTACCTTTCCAACGCCCATGTTTATTAGGATTTATCCAAAAATGAATTCTTTAAACGCAAAGAAAGAGAGAAAAGGAAACCATTCACAGCAAACATATTTAAATGTGGTTGGAATTTACGCTCATCTCAAAATACTTCTTAGAAATAAAATGAAATGAAATGTAAAAATTATTATTCATGCATCCAATCGAGAAAAATTTCTCTTGTAAATATACCATCATATACATTAAATTTGAATTCAATTTGAATTCACACAAATGGGTTTCAAAGGTATAATAAAAATGTGATTCTCAAATTAGGGCAGCAAGGTCAACCACACACTTAAATATACTTATACAAACTAGAAAATACATAAAAAGGTAAATTACTGAAAAACAGTCAAAAACTATTGAGATCAGACCTATATTTGAATTTAACGACAAAATGCAATAACCACACAATGGCAGTGCATATGACAAAACAATAATAATTCGAAATCTAATGGTTTGTTTTTATGTTCTATACGTGTTTTCTAAGAGAAAGAAAAGTAAAAAAAAAAAAGAAATTGGCAACAAATCAACAAAAGCTGTAAATCACAAATATTGTTGGAAATTGTTTGAGAGTTTCTTTCTCGGTAGAAGGTTTTCATCGCTAAAATGTATTTTTACTGCATTCTGTTGTTTTTTGTTTTCATCGAATCAAAGTTCTTTTCTTGCAGCTTTATTTTCCATTTTATTTTTTCTTTTGTCGATGAAGAAGCACACAAATGTTATGTTGGGCTATTTATATTGTGAGATTCGGTCAACAACCACTTGTTGGTCACGTTTGCCATAAAAATCGTATATTCGTTACAACGCCGGGCTAAAAATGATCGTAAGCGCAAAGCATTACGATGCATTTGTATCGAGCAGAAAAGTTACTCAAAGATAGATGGATGGAGAGATAGAAAGAAAGAAAAAAAGAAAAAAGAAGAAAGAAACCACGGAGTAGATCATATCACTTAAAGATTTGTGCATATTGCGAAAAGAAAAGAAGCTAAGAAGCATTACATGAAAAACGTAACAAATTGAACAAAAAAGGAGAAAACAAAATAAGAAAGACGATGAAGAAATCATATCCAGAAATACAGGTTTATTCGTGTGCATTCTTATGTGTCGGTTCGCTTCCCAGTTCTATCCTTCTTCTATCTTTGTCTTTTTTTTTTCCTTTTTTTTTGCAAATTGGTAAACGGCACACCGAGTAGGTGGCTAATGGAATTGGTAACGCGCCGTCACCAATCCGAATTGCCAATTGAGTGAAAGAATGAAAGAAAGAAATAACAATAATCGCATCCGACAAATGCATAATCATTTTGTGAGTGACGTTTTTGCTCTTTCACTTGCCCTTGCACATGTATCATCACGGTCAACATCAAATTATGCATTCCAATATTCCGGATTAGCAACGAAATTGACGCGATTATATATGTATAAATGAAGATCATTTTGTTATTTAGGCATTATCTAACGCAAATGCACACAGCAACTCAATTCATTTCGATAAGAATGCGCTGCATCTCATCGCACGCATGCATGCACGTACGCATACAAACATTATTGTTGTTGTTACTACATTTTTTTCTCTCTTTTTTTTAGTTGTTTGTTAGGGCTAATGATAAACAAGTTTTATCCGCTTGGCTTGTGTATGTATCTTCCAAATGGAGATATAAACAAGTTTATATTCGATTTTGCCGTAAAAATAATAAACCAAATTCACTGCAACAGTTCGCCATATTTGGTGAACAACAAAATTTATTTTTTATCAAAGACATTTCTTCTTGTATTATGTTATAATATAACATCCAAAATTATAATGGATACGTGGAATTCATATGCCTTGCGAGAAATTTTGTCAAGCCAAAACATATAGATTAACCGCAAACATAAATCACTAAGCCATATTTTCGATGCGGTGTAAAAATCATAACGACAGTTGAAAATTATTTTATATCATTGTTTGAAAGTTATTATTAGCTACGGCCTTTTGATCTGACATATTGCCTATAGGCTGACAACAATTCAAATATTACTGAATTAACAACAATGAAACCAATTATTCTAATTATATTTTTCAATATAAATGAATGTTTTTGTTGAAATTCTTCATTTTCCACATTTAAAAGAAGGAAAAAAAATGAATTAAAATTTTGAAAGCAGTAATTGAGAAAATTTGAACAATTCAAATGCAAACATGCGCTCAATTTTGATAAAAATGTGTCTCGAAATGAAGCTGTTAAGACAAGTTTTTTGTTTTTTATGATTGTTCAATGTTCATGGCTTCAATAAATAAATTCGAATTTTTTTTCGGATTTTTATCAAAATCTGATAATATTCTGTATTTATATATTCTACTTAACGGTTTTCTAATTTTAATTTCGATTGGCGCATGTGTGGCGAGCATTTTGTGCTTTTTAAAAATGTAAATTTTTTTATTATTTTGTTTTAATTTAAAACTTTCTTTTCTTCTTCTTTTTATTGCTCTTTTTCGTTTGTCAAAAGACTTTCTTCAGTAGCATTTTGATTGTACATCAATTTGATGGCAATAAATGGTAATGAACCACAAACCTCATATCATATTGTTCCAATGATGATTTGTATACAATATATGTTGTTATCAATGTGGGTCGATATTAGAATTTAAATTTTGCTCATCATTTTCATTCACTTCTTGCTTGGCAACCAAAAGAAATTTTGCATTATTTACTTACAAATTCTTAGCCAATGCTTCAATGAGAAATTTTTCTTTCATTTTTATAGACAACAACAAAAAAAGGCATACGATTTTACTATTGGAAAAAAGTGTTCTAATTAAAATAGAGTCAGTGAAAAAAGAAAGAAAAAAAAAAACAATATTTTGGGATTATACATTTTATTTGATTCAATAAAGAAAAACAAAGGAATTTACACATTTTGGTATAGATGCTTCTTACATTATTGGTTCTGACGCAAAGGATTAATACTTATTGAAAGCACTTTCCATTATTTTCTTCTTCTTCTTCTTCTTCTTCATAATTTTCTTCAATATAATATATAATTAATCATTTTATTCTTCGATTCGAATCGAAGCTACAAAATACCTTGTTCATCTAATCAGTTCAACTATTCTTCAGCTCTCCAATTTCATGATCTTGAAGTAACTGAAACACGAATAGAAAGAGACGAAGAAAAACAAACCGAAAAAAAAATAAAAACGAAAGTTTAAATCGAAAATCACTTGAATGTTTTCTTATCACAAAATAAATAAGTGTTGTGTTGTATTTTTTGGTTGCACTAGGTAAAAAGCACAATTTTTTTTTTTTTTTTTTCTTCGTATGTATGTGTACGTCTCTTCATTGATTACAATCAATCGAAAAACACCGCTATACTGTGGGTTTTTTCTTCTTCTTCTTCTTTTTCTTTTCGATAATATGCATAAAAATAGTGTTTGGATTAGAAGATTCCACGTCAACGGATTTTGTCTTGAAAAAATGTTTTGCGTGAATTGTGTGAACAATGGGCCACATGGGATTTTTTTTTCTCTCCTCTCATACAAATCAACTAATAATCTAATTTGAGTTTCAACTAAAAGTATACAACTAAACAAGTTCGATTTTCATGATTTCTGCTTAATTTCAATTTGACTTCATTTTAAATATAGAATTTTTTTTCTTCTCTTTTTTGGGTTTTTATTCTCACTAATTTCGCAATGTATTTTTTTTTTCTTCTTCTTGTATACGCTTTGTAAAATATTGGCAAATATTATTCAGCCTGATCAAGTTATATGCAAAAGCAAATATAATACGTGTCTTTCAATCAACGATTTAATATATTGATAAATTAAAACAGTGTTTGGATATTACAACAAACGACAAACAGTAAAGTTGAAAGGGCAAAGGGTGTTGTGAGGCAGGGCAAGGGCAAGGGCGGGGATTAGGCGGTACATATGCAATTATATAGGAGGTGTATAGTGTTTTCTATCATCTTTCCATTGTTTTGTTTTTTTTTTTTTTTTGTTTTATATAAATTTTCATGAGATAAACAATCGATGTTTTTTTTTTTCTTCTAAGCTCTTACATGTATGTGATTCAGTTTGTTCTTATCGAAATCCATACGAATTTCTTCTGTTATTTAAATCATTTTCGTTTGCCATTGTCAAAAAATACTTTTTTTTTTCAGGAAATGACCAAAAGATTCCTTCAGTCATTTCTGGACAATATGGCAATGGCTTATTTTGTTATTTTATAATTACTGTTATTATTGTTATTGTACTTCCTCGTTCAGCATCAGCTCAGATATAATGGTTGTGACAGCACAAAAGCAATGGAAATATTTATAGGCTATATAACTGACACTTGTTGCAATTTTGAATAACTGCATCAAATATGGATCTTTCTCTCAATAGAAACAGAGAAAGAGATCGAAGAATAGAGATGGTATTCGTATCGATATTTGTATTTATAATGTGGAGTGTGCTTGTGCTTGTGTTGTTGCGCGCTTATGTGAAGATGTAGCACTTGATAAAATGTGCAATATGCATTTATATAATTGCTCATTTCGCATTATTCACGACCACAGCATGTTCGTACACTTATTGATATTAATTCAATGCTGCTGCTGCTGTTGCTTTTCTTTTCTCTTTTTTCTCAATTAGGTAGCTTATTTACATTGGGATATTATACTGTTTGTTGCCGTTCAAGTTTGTCTTTTATATCTAAAAATGAAAACCTTGGTTGTTGTTGCGTTCACAGAATCCATTTTCAATCTTCGTCTTTTGATATTTCTATGATTTGTGTTTGATTTTGTTTTTTTTTTTTTTTTTTTTTTTTTTTTTTTTTTTTTTTTTTTTTTTAATTTTTAATATTTTCTTTTGGTTTTTCGGTAATTTCAACAATACGAATGAGAAACCGATGACAATGATGGAGGCGATGGAGGTGATGGAGGCGATGGAGGCGGTGGACACGGTTGCTTGGGCGACCATTCATTTTGCTTTAGTAAAAACTGCTTAACATTATATTCCATTTGAGCTAAATCGACTTGTTGATTTGTGCTACCCGGTTGCGATTTATTCACATTATTATTCATCTGACTGTAATCAATGGTTTTTTGAGCTGTAAAGTTTAGAAAGTTCTAATTTTAAGTTTTCTATGAAATTGAGATTTTCAAATAGTAAAAATAAATTCATTGATGAAAAGAAGGAAAAAAGAAAAAAAGAAAAAAAGAAAAAAAGAAAAAAAAAATTTATAAAATTCAATCATTCAGTGCTTACCGGCATCTAAATCATTGATAGGCAAATTATTGCAGTTGATCATTGATAATGATTTTGAATTCCTATCTATTGAACGATTATTAATTTCATCTCTATTATTGTTTAACTTTGTTGTAACTTGTTTGTAATCAGCATCGGGATTTCCAAGACATGCTTCATGATTATTATTTTGTACCCATTCAGCAACACGGCTCAATTGTTGTCGTCGCAACAATGATGTTTCATCGATCAACGATAATCCCGAATGTGTTTGCCGAAATTTATGCATATGCATAAATTGATTTTGCACTGATTTTTCGCCCGCTTCAATTTGATCTTTTGAATCGCTATCAACAATGCTCAACGATGCATTCATATCTTTATTACCAAAAGCACCATTTTGACCAAGATCATGATCATGATCATTGATTGATAATCCATTGTAATTTCTTTCCAAACCAATTGTATCATTCATTATATGCGTTGTATTCATACAATATTGTGAATATTTTTGATTTGATTGATCACATTCATTCCTTTGACTGTTGCATTCATCATAATTTTGAGCAATATCAATTGAATTGACATCAATTGTGTCACACAATTTAAAATTCGTTTTATATGTATCGGATTTTGATTCATTGGACACTGTAGCGACAACACCATCACTCATTAGCATTGAAATTTTATGATAAGTACTACCACCGCCACCACCAACACCACCACCATTCACGGCTGGTGGAAATGGATTTGTCGTAATAATGTCTTTGGTTTCATCTAATTCTTCATCAAGAAATCGGCTACGACGCGTATAAATGACTGGAGTTGAATCTGATTCAATATTATCAATAAGCACATTACCGCTGCCATTTGGTATGCGAAGTGCACATAAACGTGGACCAGACAAATTCGGTTTATCAGCCTAAAATTAAAAGCAGATTTTTTTTTTGTTCCTTTTAGTTTTTTGTTCTAATTTTTGTGTAAATTCATTTTCTTACCTTCATTGATTTGATAAGTTTGCGATTAAAACTTTCGAATATCTTTGATCCGTCCATATTGGCTGAGCTACGATTTGATAAACTACTTGAACAACTGGCGGTGGTTCGTTCATTTTGCCGATTTGCTGTGCGATTTAAATCTTTGGCCGAAGCTGCTAATTCATCCGAAATGATGGTTGTTGAATGATGATGATTCTTTGATTGTATTTCATTTGATCCATTATTTGCATATGTTGATTTTGTACATGATTGTGATACCGTTGTTGGTGCCACTGATGCTGAGACTGTTGCTAATGCCGAAGCCGATGCTGACGCTGAGGCTGACACTGATGCCGATGATAAAGATGATAAATTTTCTTGCATTGATTGATTTGGTGTGGTGTGCCGTTTAACCGTTCGTTCGCTAATTGGGGTGTGGCCCAATATTGGATTCACCATTAATTCATCCTTTTTACCACCCAATAATTTATCATTGGAACCGGCACATGAGATGCTACTTTTTGCATCTGATATTATAGAATCACAGGATTTTACAAGTTTCAATATGAATGGGCTATTTGTGCTTGACGGTGAATTTAAATTGCTATTGCATCGTAAACACAATGCAAAATTTACATCACCCTGCAATATTGTTTGTGTACCAACATTGTATGTTTGATCAATATCCGCTAGCACGCGCAAATCGCGCGTTGCACACAAACACGTTTCACAATGCTTTACATTTGCTGCTTTCAATTTATCTTCCAAATATTTGGCAATGCCAAGCGGTGAAATCATTTGGTCGTCACCATTATTTACTGCATTTGAATTCTTTGCCGATGATATGCCTGTTATTTTTTTTTTTTTTTTTTGTATTTTTGTTGTTGGCAATTGAATTGCAGATCGAGTGAATAGACACAGAGAAAATTGAACGGAAACATTATTGAATGTGTAATTTGGAAATATATTTAGAATGGTTTGAAATTTGAAATTCAACACTTGTACGGAAAAATGAATCATATTTGTGAATGAATCAAATGCATTTTCCTTTTTATTTTTGCAATGATTTTGTTCTTTTTCCAATGTTCGAGAGATTTTGATTTTTGCTTGAAAAATGAAACATTTTTTTTTTTTTGGAATTGGTTGAATTTCATTTACATATTCAACATAGGTTCTGACACAGGGTTCACTTGACCCAACATCCCCCACCCCCTCCTTGGTTCGCTGGTGTCAGAACCTCCGATATTCAAAAATAGAAATTCATGAAAGGTGCCTTACCATTTCCATATACTAATGATGTTGTGGTTGATGATGAAAATGGACATGATGATACTGGACTATCTGAAGCGGGTAGAATGTGATATGCATTATCGGTGGCAATACCACTTGTGCTGCCTTCGGAATCCGAATGTGAATTTGTATCCACTCGAATATATTGTGATAATTTAGTTTGCATCTCTTGTGGAAGCTAATTTAATGAAATGAAATAAGATGATTGTCGCAAATTAAAATTATTATTCGTCGTCAAATGAAAAACTTTTTTTTCTCGCTTACAGATGTCACTTTTTGTGAGACAAAATTTTCCGGTTTACATTGAAGTAGTTGTATTGCAAGACTCATATCAGTCTTATAGCGTTCCTGAAAAATAAAAGAAAAAAAGATGAATATGTGAATAGAGATGAAATGAAAATGCATCATGGTTATAAAATTAATGACGAAAATTCGTTCCACTTACAATTTCACGTTGTAATGTGCCAATGTTATAATTGGCTTGCGCCAGTCGTACACTCAACGTTGCCACATCGCTGTTAAGCTGGGCGCGTTCACTAGCATTTCGATCAACTAATTTCAATAGTTTATCCTCTAAACTTTGATTGACCTTTTGGACTCGTTTGTGTGATTCATGCAATCGTTCGTATTTATCTTGCCATGCAATTAGACTGTCTTCCAATTCGGCATATCGATTTGTTTCGCGTAAGCAAGCTGCTTCCATTGCAATCAACTGTGAATTATTTTCAACCAGCGCTTTTTTCAGCTGATTTATCTCGACCGTATATTGACTCACATCTTTTCGTTGCGCCTACAAACGAACACGAATAAATGAAATGCAATGAAACTAATTAAAATTAATGAGAAATTGTGAATTTTTTTCCTCTTTTTTCTTTTTTAAAATGAAACATGAAAAATTAATTAGAATTTTTTCATATTAAAAGGATAGCCAGAGAACAAGATGAATAAAAATTAAATTGAAGGAAAAGCCAAGATAAAAGTCATAAATACAATTGCCGCGGCCAACTCACGTTTGGTTTAAGTTAATTTTGTTTGCAATTTAATCATGCAACGAAATGATGGTCTTGTTAGTGGTTTAATTTCTCAAGTTTTTTAAGTGCCAGTTAGAACGATTCAGTTGGAAAGCCTTTAAAAAGCCGTCCACAAACTACATCCTATGATTTGCACTTTTCCTGTTTTGGTTATATTGTGTGCACTTTGAAACAAAAACAAAAAGAAATAAAAAATATAATCATTATGCTCTGTTGCGACGAATATTATGTACAAACAGCATAAGGTGGTGAATTTGCGGTGTAAAAGGCAAAGGAATCATTCAGCTTTCGTATGTTTTATAATGAATGAGAGAGAGAGAGAGAGAATGAGCGAACAATCGAGATACTCTTACAAAGTGATTGTATGTTGCGGTTTTATTGTATTGTGGCATGTTTGTAACATATACCACCGATTTGTATGATTGGGGGCAGTGAACTGAGAGAATTCGTGTCATTAATCTGAATATATATGAATCATATCCGAATAACACATCCTGAAACTCCATTTTCTATCCCTTTTTTTATGGCACATTTTGTTTCAGACGGCGGCAAAGTAAATTTACAGCAAAAATGAAAATTTTGAATGTTTCAACGAGCAATGGGAAATAGAGAGAAAGAGAGATAGAGAGAAAGAGAGAAATAAAGAGAGTAAGAGAAAGAGAGAGAGAGAGAGAAGGAGAGAGAAAGAGTGCGAGAATTACACACAATTTCTGTCTACATGCGAAGCATAAATGATTTTCCTGTTGTGCTTGTGTGACGTCATCTAGCGACAGCCAAGTTCGGTTGATTGGCGACAATGCTTTTAATATGCATGAAGTGTATCCAATAAACAATTGAACACAATGGGGGTAAAGTTTTACTGCCTATATTGGCTATAAAAAAAGCATTTCTCTTTCGCTAAATTTGGATGTAATTTAGTTTGGCGTTTTCATGCACAATATTCATTATTATTCATTTCTCTTTCTCTTTTTTTTTTGTTTTTTGTTTTTTTTTTTTTTTTGTTAAAATGTTGCATCGAAGCAAGTCCTTCAACACTTGAAAGAAAATCAATTTTTTAGCCGATTTGAAATGCCGTCGAGGCGGTGCACATTCACTTACAAATATACACATACACACACACACGCACGCACACACAAAACAACACACATTCATATCGATATGTGTACACATGGAAGAGAAAACGCGCTCGCCGATCGAAAAAAACACACAATCGCACACAATATTCTTGATGCTTCTTTTTGTTGATGCTTTTACATGACAATTTAATTAAACTGAAAAACTTTTGTGCAGAAAATAATGAAAAGAAAGAAAAGCTAATCAGCAAACAACAAAAAACCAACAACACCAGAGAATAAAATAAAAAAAAAAATATGAGAAGAAAAACTCGGCACTCACATCCAATTTACAAAGAGGCGCTTACAATTTTCGTACCAAATCACTTTTCTCTTGTTCGAAATGAAATCAACAACAACATATACCATCCAACAACCACTGCACACGATGCGAAGCGAGATGGAATAAAGCATTGATTCGTATGCCGTAACGTTTGCCAATATTTCGCTTCCGTATACACACACTGCACATGTACACACAAGTGGCAAATAGTCCTGACATACTTGACAAAATAGGAAAAGCGCACGTCGTGTGAAAATGCCTTTCCTACGGTTGTTCCCTATTTCTTTTTATTCTTTTCTCTCTCTCCCTCCCTCTCTCTATCTCTCTCTCTATCTCTCTCTCTTTCTCTCTCTCTCTCACTCTTACGCTTTCTCATTTTATTTGCGTTCCTGTATTCATTTGTATCCGTATACAGAGTTGTGTGTTCGGAATAATACTGATACATAAAGAGGACTAATACATGCACATGGCAGCAGCACCATGAATGCGATAACATGGCGCTCAGCATGGATGCGATAGGTCGATCCATTTATATATGTATGCGTATTATATAGCGGAATGAAACTTTCTTTGAAACATAGTAAGACTCTGAGCATGATTATACAATGAGTCATTACAATTGATGTGAGCTTCAGACAGAATTTGAGAGAAAAAAAATGATGATGATGATGAGATGTATATGTTTAGAAGTTTTAGGATGTTAAAGAGATGTAAAAGCGTAGAATTTAAAAATGTCCACGCTTATTTTATTAATAAACTGGATCGTTCTAATGAACAAAAATTCCAGTTGAATGCTATACAAAGAGGCCAACAACACACAATGCAAAAAAATAGTCGGAACAATTTTTTACTTGCACATTTGGAATGTATGTTCTGTCTCATCTTGTGATGTTCTCTATCCATTTGTCTTTTTTTTCTCATACATATACACACACACACACACACACACACTCATACATACAAATACCCTCAAACACAAGTGAAAAATACACAACATAATATGGATAGACGTACCTTAAGTATAATTCATACGGAAAATGGAACAGCAATCTCTCACTTGAGTTGAAGACAATTCATCTTTCAATACACACAATTCACAGAAAATACCGCGTACACACAGTGTGTACACAGTATGAACTCATGTTGATATGCACAGACAAATATGTAAACGGATCTCCATTTAGCATTGAAATTGTCCATTTGCTCGCTCTCTTTCTCTTCCACTCATTTTTTCGAAATCTATCGTTTCTAAGTACACCATCATACGGCAATACATAGAAACTTGCATAGAAATGCAACGAACCATTTTTTACTCAACCAAATGGTTCAAAGAGTCGAAATATACATTCAAAACAAATATTTTCATGCACCCTCAATGACATTTTCAAATATCAAGTAATGCAATTCCTCCCCTCACTTTCCCAATTCTCTATTCCCTATTCCAAATGCACTTCATTTCGATGTACAATCTAATGATGCTTCATTCAAACATATTGAAATGCAATGAGTGTCGAATGACATTTTCTTTTCCCTATTTTATTTTGAGAGAAATTTCTCATTATTCAAAGAAAACCCATACATGAAATGATGAAGAGAGCGAATAATATATATATAACTTATGACATTTCATAACTTATAAATTACATCAACACATGCAAATATTCTGCTGTTGAAACAAAAGGTTATTGCCACAGGATAGAGCGGCTGTAATAAATAGAAATTAAAGTAAAAGACGACAACGATAACGATGACAAAAAAAAAAAAAAAAAAAAACAAAGATGAGAAGAAGTGTATATGGAAATCACGGAAAGAAGAGTTTAATGAACTCAATTGAAAATAATTGCGAAATAGAAAATCGGATATCATGACAAGCAAAACACAATTTAAAACATTCCATTCGCTTTTTATGTTACATCCTCATTTCTTTTAAACTAGAAATATTCTATAAAAAAAAAAAACTTTTAGATAGCCACACAAGCACTTGAATTTGAAAACGATTTAATTTCGCTTTGAAGTGTACCGTTTCTTGAGCATTCTACCTTGTATTTATGCTTTTCTACATTATTCATTCTGTTTTTTATGTAATTTTTTGTTTTTTCGCTTTTCTTTCATTTTGAAATTAAATATTATTTTTATTTTGTTGCTTATTTGCTCATCAAAATGAGGAATTAGAGCTCGTTGTGCTCTAGCAAATCTAATGTTATCTATGGACAAATAAAGAGCTTGAAAATACAAATAACAAATAAATCGGATAAGAAATTGTACATGAATCGAAAAAAAATCATGTTAAAATTCACCTTATCGGCGTCGGTATCACTGTTATCTGTCATTTTGATTGGTCTTGGCCGTCTTGGCTGCTTGTGTCGTGCACAATTTGACAATAATTTTTCTGTTGTTGCTGTTGCTGTTGCTTTGAAATAAATCAAAGTGTGTGCTCTTGTATTTTTTTGTTAATTTGCTCCGTATGAAATCACAGTATGTGTGTGTATGGATGTGTGGCTGTGCCTGCTTGCCTGCCTTTTTGTCTGTGTGTGTGCGCCTTTTATTCAATTTGTTGTTTGGTATTGTGTTGCTTGTTGTCACAATTCCTTTGGTTTATCTCTTTTGGCTATTGCTACTGGTGTTTGATTTGCTTGTTTTGTGATAAGATGCATTTTAGAATAGCCGATATGTAATGCAGATATCTCGCGTAATTCCATGACATTTGACTTAATTGTCTTTTTAGAACATATGCAATCATTTTTAATTTTTATTTTTTGTTCGGATGTTGTTGTTGTTGTTATTCTTTTGTTTTCCTTTGGTTTTGTTTAGTTTCATTTCTTTTATGTAATATCAATACACACACACATTTGCTTCATTTTTTCACTTCCTAATTATCGGCTATAAACACAAAATACTGTTTAATTGATTCATAATTTTTATAATGATACGCCAACAGAACATCCTGGTGTGTATGTTCGTGGTGTAAAAATATACGATATTCGCAAGATTTATTCTAAAATTACGTTTAATGTTTTGAATGAAAATGCGTTAAATTGTATGCACTAATGCAGTCTATGGTATTAAATTTTCACCAAGAGAAAAATCGTACGTTCATCATGTTTGGTGCACTTCAATGGTGGTCAAGAGATTACCTTGGAATTTCAATTCATTATACTTGAATTGGTAATTTCACACACGAGAAAAGTAAATTTTTACACAGCACAACATGAAAAAAATGTAAAAAACAAAAAAAAAAAACAAAAAGAAACCACTAAAGAAATGATATACCCGATGATTGTCTCAATCAAATAGCACATACGATGCCTAATAATATCACAAAAGCATCCTGCGGAGATAAATGATTGACGTGTTTATTTATTTGATGCTCGAATTTGTTTCGTTCTATCGTTGTTGTTGTTGTTTTGTCATCATAGTGGCTGTCTTCGTCACATCGTGGTTGATGTTCTTCTTTTTTTTCTCTTTTTTCTTTTTTCTGCTTCTTCTTATTATTACTGCATTGGTTTAATCAAACGAAATTGGTTCGAAATAAATGCTAAATTAAGTAAAAATGACCGAAAATGCACACAAAACAAATCACGCACACCACCCGTTTTGTTTCGTTTCGTTTTGTTTCTGATTCAGTCGTATCTTGACTGCACTCTAAATGTTTCTCGCACGGTGTTTTTTTTTTTTTTTTTTTATTGTAAATTAGCAAATAAAATTATCGCACCGACAAACCAAAATAAAATGAATTCAATTGTTGTTGGTATCGAATAAAACTAATGAAAAATAACAACAAATCAAGAGCGAGAAAAACAAATTTTGTTGTGAGAGAAAAACAAAGAATGAGGAAAAAAAGAAGAACCGAATGAATGCAAAAAATACATACGTGAACACAATAACACAATTGGAATAGCAACAACAATGATTAAAGCCACGAAAATTGACGACAAAATCGAGAAAACATATGAAAACAGAATGGCCACAAATACAACGCTGAAATATATTTTTGTGTATATATGTACGAGAGTGAAAAATGAAAAACGAAAAACAAGAGAGAGAGAGAGATGACGAAGAATAATAGGAAGAAGATGAAAAAAAAAACAACTGAATAGAGCGCGGCAGGCCGATAGCACAAAATTATATATATTCACTTGCTCACTCACTCAATCGCTCGTACTCTCTCGATCTTTGTGTTTCTCAGTCTGTTGTTGCGTATGCAAACGCTTTTTCTATTGCAAGCAATGAACAATGATATCCACACTGTGCTGAGGGTAAATAGAATCATTTATTCGAGTTTACACGCACATATGGATGGTTGAAACAAGTTGCAGGCTACCATTTGTGTCTATAGTTGAGTTTGTATGTGTGCGCGCCACAGACACAACATCGAGGATATTTTTTTAGGGTGATTCCAAAATAATGACAAACAAAAGTATATATCAAATTACACAAACATCACACTGAAACTCATTTTTTTATTTTGAATTCTTCAAAAACATTGAAAATATTTCAATTCAAAATATTAATGAACGTACTCAGAGTCTGTGGTACCAGACCATGTATTTTACTTATTGCGCCTTTAATATGTAATATATAATTTTTATTGATTTCTATGGACACATGGAGTTGGTTTATTGCAATTTTTATTTTTCGATGCACTCTAATGTTTAAGCAAGGGCTATGTATCCAACAATCCGTCCGTGACTTGCTCACATTCGAATGTCAAACAAATACGGAACATACAAATTTGTGTGTTCGTATAAAAAGGTCTATTTTTGTTTTTGTATGTCTCGAATCATACAAGCTAATCAGCGATTGCGCAAGTAAATATTACAATGTGTGAGTGAGTGAGTGAATGAGTATAGCAGAAGCAGCAGTGCACAGCAGAACGTGTACTGTGGTCTAACCCACCTTTATGTTATTTACTGTCACCGCGCTTCATTCGTTTGTTGCTGCTGTTTTTTTTTTCTTTGTATTTTAACCAGTTTCACTGTTATCTCTTTCTATCCACTTTCTCGAATCTCTCAATTTTTATTTTCTCTCGCTTTCTTTCGGTTTTCCTCTCACAATTCGCTCCATCTCTTTCATTCGTTTCCTCTTGTTCTCTTATTCGCTTTTTTATTCACGCTCAAGTCTTCCTTCCTTACTTTCTCACTTCCTCACTCGGTCAATCGAGTTCTCTTTCTATCTCTATCTCTCTCTCTCTCGCTCTTTCTATCTCTTTCTCGTTCTCTTTCTCTTTCTCTTTCTCTTTCTCTTTCTCTTTCTCTTTCTCTTTCTCTTTCTCTTTCTCTTTCTCTTTCTCTTTCTCTTTCTCTTTCTCTTTCTCTTTCTCTTTCTCTTTCTCTTTCTCTTTCTCTTTCTCTTTCTCTTTCTCTTTCTCTTTCTCTCTTTTTTTTTCGAATTGAACGTTAGAGATAATAATTTTGTTTTGATGTTTTACACAAAAAAAAAGAAGAATAGGAATAATAATAATAAATCCCACATAGAATTCTATCATTATAACATATGGTGATGCACAATCCAAGGAAAAATGGAATATTGACACAGCAATAAGAAAAGTGAGTTAGAAGAGTGAAAGCGAGTGAAAGAGAGAGAGAGAGAGAGAGAGAGAGAGAGAGAGAGAGAGAGAGAGAGAGAGAGAGAGAGAGAGAGAGAGAGAAAGAGAGATGTAGAGAAAGCGAGAGCGAGAAAATTATGAATGCTGCGCAAATCATCCTGTTGATTGCATGTGATGAAGGACAATATGAACATGCTCCAATTCACTCCCATAGACACATCCTTCTGATGTTTGCTTAAATCTCTTCAATGCATACTCATTTTAAGCTCGTATGATTACTAAGTTACTCACAAGGAATATAATGAAAATTGCACAATTTTACCGCGCTCGCACGCACGTAGATACGCACACATATATTCACGTTAAAGCGCGTTTATTTTTGAAATTCAATTTGAATTTGTATGATTATGTGTTGCAATTGACACCCTTTTTAGCGCGCTCAATATTTGTCAGATGATTACGTTAACTCAAGCAAGCCACAATGTAAACAAACACGAAGTTGTGCGCGGTAATACAAAACGGGTATTTTTTTTGTGTTCTTTTTCTTCTAATTCCCTGCAAAATTTATCATTATGCAACATCATCTAATTTGTGTGCTTATGATATTTACGCAAATAATCTTTTCCTTAATTTCTAATTAATGAAAAGCATGCGATGAAGAAAGATATAATGATTGATAGATAAAACTTGAAATTTCCAGAAATATTCATATTCTTTGTAGAATATATACAATACTGTGTAGCATTATTTGAATAAAACAAAAATATACCAACTCATTATTGAATGTAAACGAGTTTATAAGTATTCATGCAAACAGCAACCGGTGTGGGAATCGTAAATTATTTAGCATGAAAAAAGAAAAGAAAAAAATGAATAAAAATAACTGGCAACAGTGTTAATATGGTTTTTTGCGCGTTTTTCTATGAACATATTCCCAGTTAGTGGGGTTTTTGCACAATTAAATTGATACGAATGACAAAAACAAAAAACCTGATGATTTGGTCAACAAGGTTATCACTATCAAGTACGGATTTCCAGTTTTGATATTTTTATTTGTTTGTTTTGTCGTTTTATTATTTGTTCATTTCCTATGATTTCTGCTTTTGGATACAATGATATTTTCTGCTTTAATGTCAAAACTTAACGAAGACACTCTAGTTTGAATTCCAACTTGTTTGTGTGCACATCATTTTAACCTAAACAAGCGAAATTAAACGTTTTGATTTCAAGTTGAAAATGAATTATTTTGCTGCTTTTATATTATGCGGTTAGTGTTTTCATCAAGGTTTTTTTTATTAATTTTTTCCCAATTTCAATAGAATTGTTCAAACCTTTTCCATTTGATTTTTCACTTTTTAGTTACGATTGCCGTGGCATTAGCCCGCCCACAATCAAATTCAGGATTTAATCCAGGTATAAAATTAAATTTAACTTCAAAGTCTTGAACCATATCGCCATGAATTTGTAAATGATGCAAACAAACTTTCGTTTTGCTAAAGAAAAAAAAAGCCGTACATTTAAAAAAAAATTTGCTCTTATTCAATGGCTTCTATAGAGCTTTAATCTAGTATTATTTGTATTTGTCCTGTTTAAGGTTCTCAAGGTGCCCCAGGTGGTGGGTTTGGTCAATCCAACTTTGGTAATCAAGGCTTCCCAAATCAAGGCTTTGGAAATCAAGGCTTTGGCAATCAAGGCTTTGGTAATCAAGGCTTCCCAAATCAAGGCTTTGGTAATCAAGGCTTTGGCAATCAAGGCTTTGGTAATCAAGGTTTCGGTAATCAAGGCTTTGGCAATCAAGGATTTGGCAATCAAGGCTCAGGCTTCGGAAACCAAGGCTCAGGCAATCCTGGTTTTGGAAACCAAGGCTCAGGCAATCCCGGTTTTGGAAACCAAGGCTTTGGTAACCAAGGCTCAAGCAATCAAGGCTTTGGTAATCAGGGCTCAGGCAATCAAGGCTTACCAAATCGACCCAACCAAAATAACCAATTTGTTCCTAATCCAAACAATCCCTTCTTACGACCCACTCCAAATCCAGAAATAACCACCAATGGTAGCCAAGGTATTCAACGTCCTAATCAATTCTCAAATCCACAACAAGTAATGCCATCCGTTACTACTCCAGGTAATCAATACTGTTTAAATTAGCGAAAATTTTTTAAGAAAATGATTATATTATTTATATATTAAGCCGCCGCACCTGCTCAGTCACCAGCATTTTTGGACTGTACTCGTAATCAATGTTTAGCAACAAATGAATATAATCCAGTTTGTGGATCAGATCAAACAACCTACAATAATGTTCGTAAATTGGATTGTGCGAATCAATGTGGACGACGATTGATTCGAAATTGGCAAGGTAATGTTTTCCATATTTGTGTAAAAAATTTGAAATTTAAAGGTGATTTTTCATTTTATTTTTGTTGATATTTTATAGATGTTACTACCGTTCGTATGGGTGCATGTACATCTGGTCAACGTGTGTCATAAATGAATTCGCTATTTATTTCGAAATATATTTTCATCAAGTAAAAAATCTACATATTTGACTTGCACATGCTTGGAAATACTATTGTAACAATTTTCAAAATATGCATTTTCCCATTTCTATGAATTTGCAAGAAAAGGAAATCCCCAAAAATAAATTCTAAATAAATTTAATTGCAATTTATATGTTTAAAATACGTGTGAACAGTGTAATGATGTGTAACAATAAAGACATGTAGAATACACACCAAAATCAGAATCAAAATCAAAATCAAAATCATAATCGTAGAAATATGTGTGTGTTACGAAAGAAATTTTATTGAGACGAACGATATTATAAGTGTTCAAAAATATTTGAATACTAGCCAGAATTATTAATAAAATATTCACCCAATTTATCCGCATATACGAAATGTGTGTTTACTGTGTTAAAATCAACAAAACGGACAATGAACTCAAACAAACAACGACAGCAACAGCAACAGCAAGAACAGCAGCAACACCAATAGCAACAACAAATATAACTAATAATGACTTGACTCAGCTATTTTCTTGATTTATTCGATATAAATAAAATGATATTCACATTATCATCATTGAAGGGATAGAATTATTCAGAGATTGAGGTACATTAATAGAATTATCATTGACATATCAATTGACGCTGAAACAACCAATGATGTTCGATTGACTGCGGCCACGGTTTGCGATCGGCAAATACACATTTGTGTGAGAATTGGCAAGTGTGTGAGCGGAACAATTTTATACGCTTATCAAATATTCAGTCAACATACACGTTGGTAAACAACAGTGATTGATATTGACATCATCGGGAAGAGTTTTTTTTTTTTTTTTATCAAATTTAGTGTGCCGAATTCATATAAACAAAAAAACACAATTTGTTTGGATCTTGATTAACAAAAATATAATTTCATTATTGTGCGACAATATTTTAATAGAAACTTTGAACTTTAAAAACCATTTAACTAAAGAAAAACGAATATATATTTCGCCTGTCAAACATTTGTTTATTTCATGTATATTGATGTTCGTTGACAACTTAATTTTCTGCACACTGATATTCTTAGTTCATACCTAACATTGATGTATGCTATAAGTAGTAACAACGCAAAGAACCATAACTGATGAATTCAATTCAATTGACCGTTTGTATCCTAAATATGATAAAATCAATTCACATTTGGATCACGCATTCAAAACACAGATTCAATGACAATACAGTTTTTTGGGTAATCCCCAATTACATATTTTTTCGGTTTGCAATATAGTAAATTACCTTGCCAATTTCAACATTACATTTTACGCCTTTCAAAAAAAGTCTAATTGTTTGACAATACTCTCAATTATCCCAAAGAGGAAATGACACCAATATTTTTCAAATCGAAAAAAATATTTAATTTCAACTATCCAAAAAAAAATTATGAAGAGTTGTGAAAAAAACATTTTCATGTATTAGCAATAATAAAAAAAAAATGGAACGAATAAATCGAACAACACCAGAAAATGTGATTAATGAATCATCAAAACGCTTGGAATTTTATAATGAGAGTGTGTCCGACTTTTTATAATAGGTTTTTATTGTAGATAATCAAAATACAAAAAAAAAAAAAGAAAAAAAATAAATAAATAAACAAAATATTAAGTCCTGGAGACAAGATTCAAATAAGACTAAAAAATGAATTAGTCTGATGAGTAACAAGCACGAAATGATTCTGGTTTTTTTGAAATCAATGATCTCTATATTGGAATAGAAATTTATTCTGTTTCGAGCCTTTTTCTATATATGTATTCCCAGTCGCAGTGGGGTTTTTACACAATTTAATTTATATGAATTGCAACAATAAAAAAAAACCTGATGATTTGATCGACAAGGTTATCACTATCAAGTACGCATTCCCAGGTTTGATATTTTTATCATTCATTTCTTATGATTTCTTCTCTTCTGGACACACTGATGTTTGCTGTTATAAGGTCAAGACGTTACGAAGACAATTTAGTCTGAATTTCAACCTGTTTGTGTACACACCTTTTTTCACCTAAACGAGCTAAATCAATCCCGTGTTAATTTCCAAAATGAAAATGAATTATTTTGCTGCTTTCACATTGTGCGGTAAGTATTTTTTGGTGTGTTACTTTCAATTAAATTGTTCAAACGTTGTTAATTTTTTCAAATTTCAGTTACGATTGCTGTCGCATCAGCTCGTCCACAATTTGGAAATCAATTCAATAATCAAAGACAACCAAATCAAGGCTTTCAACAACAACAATTGATGCCATCGACAAGTACTCAAGGTAATCGATACCATTATGATATAATATGGAAAGGAAAACACACAATTAACGAAAAATGATTAAATTTAAAAAATTATTCAAAAACTTATTTAGCTACCGTTCCCTCCCAGTCACCAGCATTTTTGGATTGTACTCGTAATCAATGTTTAGCAACAAATGAATATAATCCAGTTTGTGGATCAGATCAAACAACCTACAATAATGTTCGTAAATTGGATTGTGCGAATCAATGTGGGCGACGATTGATTCGAAATTGGCAAGGTAATGTTTTCCATATTTGTGTAAAGAATTTGAAATTTAAATGTGATTTTTCATTTTATTTTTGTTGTTAATATTAAATAGATGTTTCCACCAATTATAGAGGTTCATGTTCATCTGGTCCACGTGTACCATAAAAATGAATTTTCTAATTATTTTAAAACGTATTTTCATCAAATCTAAAGCTACACAATTGATCTGCATTTAATTGAAAATTACAATCGTAAGATATGCATTTTTTTTTTCTCTTTATAATACTGCAAGATTAAAAAATACTTAAAACTAAATTCCAAATAATTTTAATTGCAAATTTGTATGTTGTAAAATACTTGTGATTAATGTAATGATGTGCAACGATAAACGTCAAATAAAAAACATATCATCATCAAAATCATAATCGCTTGAATATATATGTGTTGCGAAATTTAAAGAAATTTTAATATTATAACGAACGATATTATGAGCGTTCAAAAATATTTGAATACTAGCCAGAATTATTAATAAAATATTTACCTATTTTATTCGCACATCCGAAATGTGTGTTTACTGTGTTAAAATCAACAAAACGTACATTGAACTCAAACAAACAACAACAACAAAAATAAAAACAACAACACCAACAACAAATATACTAATAATGACTTGACTCGGCTATTTTCTAGATTATATCATATACAATGGTATTCATATTATTATTGAAATTATTTGTAGAAATCGTATAGAGAAAGTCAAAACAACAATCTGTGCCAAAATAATATTTTTTTTTTTTCATTTTTCGTTTGCCAATTTTGCCAAAAGCGAAGAATGTGGTTCCGTTGAATCAAATAAACCATGAAGCACTTCCTTTTCTTGTATAATAATTGGACCTAGTGACACATAACAAATGCAATATAAATGTAGAATGGAAATAATTTCAATATAATACTTGTTGAATCGTATGGTGGTAATTTTTTGTAAAATTGATAACACTTTTAACAGATTATTATTTGGCAATAAAATCTGTTTTTTAAGAATCATTTTCACAATTATTTGAGAAGAGTTTTAATCCATTTTTTTCTTTCATTGAATTAAATGTACCAAGTTTATCCATTTTTATTTCGGTTTCTTTCTTCATTTTTCTTTTCTTTTATGTGCAGTTGATAATAATGTAAAATAGAGACGGTATGAATCCATTTAAATTTGAATTTTTTATTGAAACAATGGAATTCTCTTTTTCATTTCCAAAGTTCAAGTTATTTAATAACAATTTTTGACGTAGAACATTATTATTGAATAATACATCTGTATGTCTTTGTAAAAATAAAAAAAAAACACTGCATTTATGATGTTTATATCTTCAATGAAAAAAAGATTACAAACGACCATGTCGAAAAAAAAAAACAATAATAATAAAATCTAACCGCTAATAAGCCATGATAAAACAAATTTTATTATTTTATTAAGATATATCACAGAAAAACTGCTTGCATTAACAACAAAAAAGAGATAACATTTCAAGTAATTTGCGTTCTAATTACATTGTTTCTATCAATACACTTCATGAGAGAGGATACTATTGATTGATATATAGGGATTTTTTATAATTCATAAAAGTTTTTTTATGTGTATTTTGACCAGTAGGCATTGAAAATGGAAAAAAACATGCTTTTTATGAGATAATAATTGAATTCATTAATTTGTGGAAATATTTCATCATCAATTTTAAATATTCAGCAGAATAATTCGAAATAAATTGATATGAAGAGGAATAGAGAGAAAGAGAGAGAGAGAGGGGAGGGGGGGGGGGTGTAAACAGCATAATATGGAGATTACATGATAATTGATAATAGTTAAAAATTATATGTACATATATCGATAATGATACTGCATAGAAAGTAAACTGTTGAATTTCATTCATGTGCATAATATATGGCAATTTGTGTCATAAATACCATCGACGTCAATTCACATTTGGATTACGCATTCACAACAAAAATTGAATGACAATGCAATTTTTTTTTGGGTAATTCCCAATTATATTTTTTTTTTCTCCTTCGGTTTGCATTACATTTTATTATTACAGTTGACGCCTTTTAAAAATGAGTGGCATAATACATGTTATACGAATGATCGTGGTATGATGATATATTAAAAGTACGTATAAAATTGCAACCATTTATAAAACAAACAAGTAAACAAACCAAGCCAAACAATCAGAAAAACCGTCGGAATTTACAATTTGGCAAAATCATTGAATTAATGATTCAAAACACTTGGAATTTCATAATGAGAGTGTATAGAATGTGTACGCCGTTTCAAAATTGATGAATTTGGTTTTTATTGTTGATAATCCAGAAGTCAAAAATAAATAAACAGAATTTAAAAATTCAAAGACTATAGTCTATTATATTCTATAGAATCAAATGAGACGAAAAAAAAAAAAAAATACTAGTAGAAGTTGATACAAACACAATTTGCGTTTCATTGAGAACAATATTGGAATAGAAGTTTAGAAATTATAATTGTTTAGAGAACTGTAGAGATTGGAAAGAACTGTTTAGAGATTGGAGAGAATTGTTTGTTTAATTACAATGACCGATTAGTTTAAATATATGTGAAATCTACTGTCTGACAACGCAACATAATAGACAATGAAATACACTTTAATCCAGCAAATCAAATGTATACAATAACATTAGCATTAAAATGATTTTAATTTATTAAAATAAGTCAAGGAGTGTCGGAAATAAGACAGCTGATATCAACCAAAATATACGGTTTATCAGCATTGCTCTCTTTCAGCATGGCTAAATACATGGAATGAGCTAATCAACAGATTACAGGTAAACAATACATATGGGGCAATACATACGAATATATAATTATATCATTTGTTAACATTTCATGAATTGTCTGTTGATTATTTCAATAAATCAGCCAATTTAACCTTATTGAGATTGTTAAATGATGAAATTTACGTTTGACATCATTTTTTGATATTGGGAACATTATTTTTTTTTTGTCTTTCTTCCGTCGATTTGAAATAGACCAATAGAATAAAAATGAGTTAACAATTTGAATTTTTGAAAAAATGAAGTCGCGGGATATTGTCACTCAAAGTCACAATGACAAATCTTGACTGGAAACTTCAAAGATTGTTCAAAACTAATTTTATACTTTCATCTCTTTCAAATTGCAGAATGAGTTGACACTAATGAAGCTATTTTGAACAAAGTGCAAAGCTATTATTATATCTTATTTACATCAAAATATTTCCAAATGACTGAAACTTAATCGTTCATGTTGTAAATAGTTATGCGATTTGGTTTCATGTCGCCCCTAATTGAAATCATTATAAGTAATACTTTGAACAACAACACACCAACACAACCACAAGCAACATGAAAGCAAAAAAAAGAAAAATGGAAGAAGAAGCTGCAAACATTTTAATTCCATTCAACTTGACTTCTCAACTGGTTTGGATGACTTTTTGCATTAGAGTCAATGGAATAAAATTGCGTGCACTTAAAATCTTTGTGAAGTGAACAGTTTTGATAAATATTAATGTTGAGTTGTCTTCATGATCTTGGAATTGAAAATTCAATAAAAAAAAGAGTGAAGAAGAGACCGAACGAAAGAAAAAGAGGGTGTGAAATATTAAGAGAGAGAGAGAGACAGAGAGAGAGAGAGGGGGGAGAGAGGGTAGGAGGGAGAGAGAGAGAGAGAGAGAGAGCATGAAATGAGTAAAAAGCCCCAAGAATGCATTTCGAGTTATGATTTGCACCATAAACGGTGAAACTTGAATCATTTCAATGCGAATATCTTGATTTTTTTGTTATACAAAACTACTATTTTAAACGTAAACAGCATTTCATATCTAAAGTCGCCGTTTCCGTAGCGCAATGAATATCAAAAATGATTATGTTTGCATTCTGTCTCAGTTTTGAGCGGCTGAGTGTTTTATTTTTTTTTTCTCCCTCCCTCTCTCTCTCTCTCTCTCTCTCTCTCTCTTTCTCTCTCTTTTAAATTTAAATATTTCAATCTTCAATTGATAATATGTGCAGTTTAATAGGGATCTGCCATTAAATCGTGTCAATGCAAATGAAATGAAAATAAGAATGAACATTTTATCGTGTTGTTTTCTCTCATTCTTTCTATCTCAGTCTTGTTTTTTTTATTCATTTTATATATTCAAACTAGTGTATGGCTGCAAATGAATTGCTTTTGTATTGGCAATGATTTGCATTCATTCATTGCCACTGCATTTTGCAGTTGATTGACATTCCAAATTCATACCGAATCATTTGGATTGAATGAAAGTGCTTAAAACTGAGAATGAACAGTTCTAGAAAACATGCAAAAAAGAAAGAGAGAGATAGAAAATGAAAAAGAAAAAAAAAAACCACCGCCGATTTGCCGGAATGAAAATGAATATTTAGTGCAATGAATATATTTAAATGACTCTGTGTGTTTATTAGACTAAATGCTTTGAATGTCTGGTCTCTTTCGCGCAAATTTTTTTTTTTTTTTCGTCGTTATTTTCTCGTCTATCTATCTGTTTCATTCTCTCGCGTCACGAGACGCACACGTATTGGTTAACCTCGTCTGCAGTAAGCTGATAACAAACGTATCAAGCACAATGTCAACGAATGAGAGAGGCGAAACGAAACGAAACGAAACGAGAAAAAAAAAAGAACACTCACAGAGAACGTATATACGAAATTCGCATTAAAATTAAAATAATGGTCGAAGACGAAGAGTCGAAACCAAACTAACAAAACAGGACCAGTAACCGATGCGAGGTGGAGATGATTCCGATACTGTCGCTCACCGTATAATTTATACAACATGTAATCCTCTTAGCTTGTCTGGTGGTGATCCTTCGTCCCGTCGTCTATCACACAAAAGCGCATTCACACGATTTAGTTACGTAGCACCATACATGCATATACATATATATATATATATTTGTATATAGTTAGGCCAAAAACATACACCGGAACGTAATCGCTATCGTCATTGACATGGTCTTGATCAAATACACGGACAACGTTCATCGAAACGAGATGTTCATTTATAAACAATTTATTGCAATTAACAATCTTGAACAGGACAAAAGCAAACCGGCACAAGGATAAAAGATACCTTATCGAAAAGTATTCGGTGAGCGGCCACAAAATGAATTTATACTTCAAACATTATCTACTTGATCACAACTTGATTTTTTTTTTTCTCTTTTTTTTTCCTGCAATTTATTTTCATCGGTCGTTTCGTTTAGTTTCATATATCGACCATATGGTCGGTAGACAATTTATGCTTAGACGCAAACATTTTCATGCCATTTCTATATTTAAGCACATTCTAATTGCATCATGTCTGCGTTGATGTATTTCGATCACATTGTTATCGAAAATCGATAAAGTTTCAGATAAAAATTCGAAGCCCAACTATATTGTACAGCTTTGTTCAAAATACCATTTTACCAAGAGTTTAGCTGAATGTTCGTAATTTTTTTTATTTTTTTTTTTTTGTTATTGTAGATAAGTAAAGATCAAAGTTGAAGACAATTGCAAAAACACAAGTTTTAAGAATTTCATATGTAAATTGCATTTTCAGTACATACATAATGCATTGAGGTTATAAATTGTTGTGTTTAATATTAATAACTTCATCGATGGATGCCACCAAATATAATCGCTTGAAATTTTACTCGTGGATTTTCTTGTTACAAAAACTTACTTTGCGTCAAACAATCATTCGATTGCATGTATATATACAGTGCACATACGCTTGTTACGAGTTTCCTTTGATAATAATGACTTCACATTCCACACGAAAATTGAATGTTATCAATGCATTGACTTGCTCATGAGAGCCAATCTAAAATATTGTAGTGCTGAAGAAGGACATTTTGTACGCGCGGTAAAATCGTTGGATATCGTCTGTCGACTCTTTTAAAGTACATCGGCGGTCATTTAAAAAAGTGAATGAAGAGAGCAACATAGAGAATGAGATATTGAAAGAGAGAGAGAGAGAGAGAGAGAGAGAGAGAGAGAGAGAGAGAGAATACATGAGGCAGTGAAGATCGTCTGTTTCTGAGAGAGAGGGAGAGAATGAGTGCGAAAAACGAAGAACTTAGATCTCACTGCATGAGCACCATGTTATCCTATATGCAGTAAGCATTGGTTTTTCATTGTGCTCAGCATAGACTATTGCTTTTTAATTATGAAAAGTGTTTACATTGCTTTTTGTAGCATTGAATTATGGGGACGAAAGCGAAAACGAGACAGTGAAAGCTCACCAAAGATATATCTTGATTAATCCGAATGCCCTCTGTTTGTATCGAATCGAATGTTATTTGTCTGTATTCAAGAAAAAAACAGAGAGAAAGAGAGGGAGAGAAAAGACATGCGATTTTTGTTTCAAGTTGCCGATGAGTGTGCTTTTTGCTTTAGTCTGTTGTATGTATTTTTTATTTGTTCAGTCTTTGTCTCTGACTTCTTTGGCAATTTTATGATTTTCAATTGAACGAATTTTACTTATGCACCAGATTGAATCGAATTGGCCAAATGTGGCAGGTTGTACGAGATTCTTTTTCATTGGACATAATTTATTTGCGAAAATCACTTGCTGAAGAAATGCAAGACGATTTCAAATGTAAAAAAACGCACAAATTTGAAACAGCCGAAAAGTGTACAGTGATGAGCAATGAGTGAAGCTCTGTGCAATGATTTGATTGCAACAATATGCAACAGGTTTAATGACATACACGACACATAAAGCAGCAAAACTAAGTGGAAAAAATACACACACACACACGAATACATTTTCACTAAATATAACGAAAAAGCAGGCAACAGCAAATCAACATTAATACAAATGGAGAAAAACAATTGCAATGCGTCTGTCTATCGGTCTCTGTTGTTGACAAACGTGCTACTATGAATTCATTCTGAATCAATTGTAATGGTTATGGTGTGCAGAGCGACATAACCCCCTGCAATTGACATTTAGAGAAGAAAAATAAAGTAAAAATAAAAGCTCCAACATTGTGTCAAAGAGAAAAAGAAAATAAAGAACGAAACAATAACGAGAGTTCAGTTGACTGGGTAGGTCGCGAATCCTTTTTAATACTTTTCAACTGAATTGTTAGCCAGTCAACAGACATGCACACATACAAATACTTGCTACAACCGTCAACAAAATTAATTAAGTTTGAATTCGGCAATTAGATTTCATTGAACATTAACCAATAATCGCCATGAAGCAGTCAGCAAACAAATGGGGAGATTTGAAGAAAGAAAAAAAAAAATGCATTTTCAGTGGCGAGAATGAAAATAACTGAAAAAAAAAATGAAATATGAAAGACGACCACAACAGTGTTGAAACTCATAGGGGGAGATAGAGAGAAAGAGAGAGAGAGAGAGAGAGAGAGAGAGAGACGCACACACACAGTGAGAGCAAGCAAGCGACATAGAAATGAAATTGAAAGCATGAAACAAATCAAACAAGCAGCCATATCGAAGAAGCACTAGTGTTGATGTGAAGCACTAACATTTTACGATGATAATTATACGTATATTGACACGTCTTCGTAAATTATACATGCGAAGGACAATGCAATATAGACGGGAGCCTCTTGAAGGAGATTGTCTTATGTGGGCGCTCGCGTCCTGCAGTCAATCCGCGTACAATAATCATTTCATTAACGAGTAAAACAACGAACAAATAAATAAAAATAGTATCGATTTCAAAATTGATTCATTGCTACTTGCTGCTGTTTTCTGAACTTTTACACACAGTGTGTGTGTGTATGTGTGTGTGGCTGTCTGGCTGGTTCAAAATCAAAAATTGAAAGATTCAATCTAAAATTAGTGTCAGCGCCAGTATCATTTATTAAACCATTATAAAATGAACAATCAATAAAACAAAATTGAACACTGAATCCAGACCAATTTTAAACGTTTTAACATTTCAATCGATCGTGAAATGCAATCTTTAAATGAAATCTCAGGCAAATTGGAGATGGAATGAGATAAAGATAAGTAGAGAAGCCGAAAGAAAGAGAGAGAGAGAGAGAGAGAGAGAGAGAGAGAAAGATCGTTATTGAAAAAAAAAAGATAAAAAAAGAAGCGCCCATATTTTGTTCATCCGGTCGTTTTAGCTGGTTCACTCTACCAATACAACGTATTGATTTAATAACGTTCAATGAACATACAATTTGCCATTTTAACGAAATATCATATTTCAGTGAAAGAGAATAAAGAAAAAAAAAACATTTATATTGAGTAAAAAGAAAAAAACAGCGAAGAAAGGAAGAAAAATGTGTAACGATTAATTCGTCTCATTTTCGACGCAGATCAAATTTCATGTCAAAAGAGTTGCAAATTGTTAATAATTGAATAGCAGAACGAGTGTCTCAATGTGTCGGGATTTATGTAGACGGGTGACGTGCGGTGGAGCGTGCTATAATGCTGAAAATGATCAAAAAAGGTACTACAAATAGCAGACAAACAATTACGGAGGTCAGCATCGCGCATTCAAAATATTAATGTGCAATCTCAGACAAAAGAATTATATACAGATAGAATGAATGAATGAAATAAATAGAAAAAAAAAAACACACAGCATTCACCACAACAAACCATGTAAAAAGATATACAAAAGCGGCCAGCGCTAAATATCATGAGTTCAATGTGATTTGGCTGAGAGTACTGAATGCACATTGCCTTTGCCAAATAATCAGCGTATGGCCTTTTTCTAGATAAATCAAAGCATATATTTAATATTGTTTCTCCTCGTTTGATCTGATTGTAGTTGATGGACGATTATTTTATCAAAATGCGAGGAGAAATTCCATAATATCGTCTGTAGCAAAAAAAGAATCTTTTTTTTTTTTTTTTTTTGCATAGAATAATTAGAAAATCACTTTTAGGTTTCAAAGATTTTAAATAATTACTGTCATGTCTATAGACAAAACGATTATAAAATTGACCCACTAAAAACGTACAAAGTTAATTTTTAAATAGGTTCTCTGATCGTGTCGTCTAACGTGCATGTCTTTAATCATTTCAGTTAATT
The DNA here is from genome assembly GCA_029041755.1 of Resseliella maxima. Taxonomy (NCBI): domain Eukaryota; kingdom Metazoa; phylum Arthropoda; class Insecta; order Diptera; family Cecidomyiidae; genus Resseliella; species Resseliella maxima. Next base: position 1,032,244 of record JAQOWM010000768.1, on the reverse strand, counting down.
TTCGTTTTGTTTTGCTTATTTTCATTTGGAGGATTGACCAAATGGTGTTTTTATTTTCTCTCTCAACATTTCTTGTGGATTGGCCTGACTGGCTGGTTGGCTGGATGGCTGGCTAGCTGACTCGTGTGAATGCTCTTGGTGCATTTTATTTATTATTTATTATTTTGTCGCGTATAATTTATTTGGTTATTGCCTTCAATACGTGTATACGATGGCTAACATAGTCGCCGGCCAAATGCGACTGAATTAAATTGAAACGATAAAATAAGAACAATACAAACCAAAACAGAACCGATTCAAAACCAAAATGAACCGAATGACACAAGCATATCAAAGAGTTGGGACGAGACATCTACACATACACACATAGAGAAGAGAGACATACGACGGAATAATAGCAACAGCAACAAATATTCGAAATTAAAATGCACAAACTATACATATGTATGTATATCTATATTGATATGTAACATTATATACATATATTCGACCTTGATGGATAATTTCGTCTGTTTACGTTCCTTCTTTTTGCTCTCGTTATTCGACGAGTATTTGCGCTTTGTGCGAGCTCCTATATTGCAACATTTGATACGATGCAGCGATTATAACGATGGTCTCTTAAATTATGTATACACATATATGACAGGGGGTCACACATTTGACACATTCAAATTTTCATCAGACAATTGACAACGCAAATCCATATTCCAGACGAATCGATTTGTGTCTTAAAAATAGTTTTTGTTGTTAATTTTTTCTATTCAACTTGAAAGCGAAAAGATCTTTTGATGTAACACAGAAGAAAAAACAAAAACCAAATCGAAAGAAGCGATAGAAAGTTGATAATAAGCCAATTTGGAAAAGAAGTTTGTTAAATTGACCAAAACTTTCAAATAGTTTCTTTTTGAAATCGGTCTAACAACTTGATTTAACCAAGTTGATTGTTTTAAACGTATATTTAAGTTCATATAATTTGAATGAATGTTTACCCCTTCGCATACGTGTATATTTCTATATCTATATGCACCTATTGTATATTCATTCTGTCTGTCTGGCGGGTGTAAAATTATAAGTAGCGAAAAATATCCACATACACGAAGGTAAAACTATTCAAAAGAGGAAAAAAACACACAGCAACAACAACGTTAACCGACATCAACATACCGAACCAACAACCGTCGAAAAACTCCCTAAAAAAACGATATCGAACGCAAAACGTAAGCGGAATGAAGGAAACACCATAATGCAGCAGCACACGCAAAATAACGCAAAAACGCGACACTTCTCTATCTCTCTTTCCTCTCACCGTCTGGGCCGATAAACACGGGCCATAATACGCGCGGCCTCTCTCTCTCTCTCTCTCGCACTCTTTCTCTTTGTGTGTGCCTTATTTAGAAGCTTCTCTCTCTCACTCTCTCTCTCTCTCTCCTTCTTTTCTACTCACTTGTGCATTTTGCATTTTGTGTTGAATAGAAAAGTGCCATGCTGCCAACGTTTTGTTCAACAAATACCATAGCCACCGCCGCCGTCATCGCAGTAGCTGTCGTCTGATACATTCGTTTCCCATACATTGTTCTATGTATTCTATAATTCTCATATAGCACAACAGGCTTCGATCTATTCGATGCAAATATGGGAATCGAAATGTTTTTCGGTGTTTTGTTATTTCAAACGTATCATCATTTCTTTTTTTTTTAATTTATTTTATTTGTTTCTTCGCTTTTTTACCTCATTTTCTTCTTTTTCTCCTTAAAAATTCTATCAATGACGATCTCTGTTCATTTTCATCTCCCTTCCCATGCAGACTGTTTGATTGCAATCAAACGAATAATTTTAACTTTAATAATTATTTGAATTTTGCACTTGAGACGGAGACTACGTCTCACTTCTCAACGGCGTAAATTTAAAAGTAGACTCTATAATGGCCAGCATACGCAGACGGTTTTACGTCAGTGCGCCGCTTAATTTCGTGTGTGCATATTTCTCTCTCTCTCTCTCACTCTCTCTTTCTCTCTCCTCTTTTCAACGGATTTTAAAATTCTATTATTTTATCCATGTATTGTTCGTTGCATCTATTTTATGTATATTGCCACCGTTTTTGCAGTGTAACGCTTTAAAAGATTCGCATTCGAAATTGCGTTCATATCAAAGTCAAAGCTAACAACTAAACATGAATTGAATCAATGTGCAGGGAACGTTTTACGTTTACGGTGAGCACATTGTTAAATTAATACGTTCGTATTGGTATTCTCTCTCTCTCTGTGTTTTTTTTTTTGTTTTTATTTAAACTGTTTACAAGTCTTTCTCCATAGTTGCATCTTTTCATGTGCTGCGCTTTTTACCAAACCATTCCTTTGCTTGCTCTCTTTCCCCCTTCTCATTTATGTGTGTGAGAGAGAGTATTTTTTTTGGTACTAAACTTTTTTTTTTTGTCGTCGTCGCCATCATTTGTATAATTTTGATTTTGGAAAGAGACCAGTGGGGGCAGACATTGTCTGGTCTGGATGTCAACCATATTTTTTGGTTTTGTGTTGCAATAGCTATGTCTACGTTGTCGAAATTGTCGTACTGCAACTTCAACCGCACCGTATGTAGACTGACAAAACATGTATGTGAGAAGGAGATAGAAAGGACAAATGAAAGAGAAAAACATAAATGAAGAGAGGGAGATGGAAACTGTGCAAAAAAAGAGAAAGAGAGAGAGAGAGAGAGTAATGGGGGTGAGGGTTTGAGAGTGAGAGTGAGAGAGAGAGAGAGAGAGAGAGAAAGAAAGAAAAGTGATGAAATAAATGAGCGAGATTGAAAGGGATTCAGAAAGAGATAGAAATAGAAAGGGAGAATTAGAAGAAGATAGAATGAGATAGATCGAAAGCAATGTTAAAACGGTAGCAACAGTAGCATAGTGTTTTGAACGCATTTATAATACTTCAGTACGACCACATGCACAATTTTATATGCGTCTAGATGGATGGCTCCAAAACTAAATATAAAATTCTATTACATCCATACCGATTGAGAGTGCATACTGAGAGTTCTATTGTATATCGATAGACTGTCTCTCTCGCTGCTTCTCCTCGCTCTCTTTGTCTTTTACTCTCTTTCTCTCTCATTTATTCGTTCACATTCAATTTCATGAGCGGTTTGAATTCGTAATGTCGGATCTACTCTATAAAACTGAAAATAAAATGACGAGAAAAAAAATTCAAGCAACAGCAGTAGCAGCAAAGGCAAAACGAAGGAAAAAAAACAAATAAGAGATTTTCAAAGTGAAGCAATACGAAAACAAAAATATACCGAGAATGAGAGAATGAACCAAGTTGAATTCAGTTCGGCGAGTGTGTGGCGAAATGAGTAAGTGCGAGACTGTTTGGGCTTTAGTGAATGTATCAGTTCAATCATCCCTTGTGTTTTTACGTCACTATAAATTGCATTTAAGTCTCACTCATTCTCTTGTTACCGCTACCAGTCGGTTGTTGTTGTCGTTGTTGTTGTTTCGTATAATTTGGAATGTTCCACGTGTGTGTGTATATATGCTTATCGTCTGGCTGTATTATATTTATGATGAGAATCCGTCTGCGGTACTCACACTTGGCTGATATACTCACTGTTATATAGACTCGCTTTTCGACCGAAGACTGCAACGAACGGCAACGGCGGCGCCTATGACTATGAATTCTCCGGTACTATCCACGATGTAAGATGTGTTTTTCTTTTATTCGATTCCATTCTTTTCTATATTTTGTTTATGTCTTTTCACTCCAATTTTTTCCACGTGTGTAACTGTGCTCATTATTCTAAGAATAAAAAATAAAAACATTTTAAGCATGATTACTTGTTTGCAATACAACGTGAAAACACTGTCCACCATTTGCTCTTTTACAGTTTTAAAAAGGAATAAACAACAAAAAAGCACTTGAAAAGCAACGTCTATGGAGATAAAGCAATCAATGAAAAAATAATAAAGGCAAATATGCAAGAAATAAAATCAAAAATTCAAAATACATAGCACAATAACGTCTACATTGTTTTGATGTAACACTGGAAAGAGTAGCGTCTAACAAAATACTTTATCGACAAGAAAAGTCGATACGAGATCGCTAGAAAGAATGAGAAGGGAGGAGGGGGAGGTACAGAGACAGTGTAAAAACATTCGGGAAAAAAATCAATTCATTTTTTTTATTCACAAAACATTTGCACAATGTCGGGACTTTTGAAAACAAGCTGCACTTCCATTGAATCCAGACAGATCGTTCTCTTGGCTCTTTACTGCCTTTTATCCAATACTTTTTGTTCGCGCTTTTTCATTCTTCGAATTCAATTTTTCGCCCTTTTGGATGTGCCTGCCGTATACACAATCATGCCGAGTCTCTCACTTTATTCATATGCACCTTTTTTCTCGCACGGCTCGTCGTATTGCCTGACTCTTTTTTCGCTGTCGTTCTCTCTCTCTCTCTCTCTCTCTCTCTCTCTCTTTCTCTCTCACTTTCTCTCTTTCTTTGTCGCTGTCTGTCCGCTTTGTTGTCTCTCTTTCCCATCTTCTTTTATTATTGTTCGACGTACTATTTAAATATCACCGGAACAATCAAAGTCAAATAATAATTGGGCAAATGCGGTTTACGGATCATGCAGCACGATCTTAAAAACGTCATTTCGTGAAAATATTCCACTTTTCTGGTTATTTTGTTATTTTTTTTATTGTTGTTGTTGTTGCTAGGGGAGTATGACAATTGCAAATGTTGAAAACATTTGCCAATATTTACACGCCTTTGCGCGTTGCTTTTGTTGTACATTAGTGTATACAGGCCAAACATTCGCACAAATTCACGAGCGTCATTTGCCCCTCGTGTTGTTGTTGTTGTTGTTGTTATCGTTGTAGTTCATATATATCGGTGTATCTCTGACGATATGTGGTGAATGTTTGCTTTATTCCTTCTGAAAATGAAATAATAGCATTCGATAGACCGAAAACAATTTACGAAACATTAAAATGACCTTCAAAAATTTTTAAGTCTAAAAATGGACCGAATCGTCCATCTGAAAAATAAAAAAAATGGATATTTTTAATAAATAAACATTTTATTATTCAACTTTGAAAGAAAAAAATTATTCACTCAATTTGTTTGTCAATACACATCTCATTTTGAACGCCAAGTAAAATGAGCGATTGCTTGTGACAAAAATTTTATGTAAAAATCATGTTTTGATCCATTTTGGAATTCACATCACGCGTGCGATAAAATTAATTTTGAAAAATGTCAATAGTTAACTTTAAATGTTCAAACTGCTACACTGAATACAATCTCTCAGCGAATTAAATGAATTTATCAAATGAAATCGGTTTATTTTTCAATCATCAAAAGTGAATGCACCAATTTAAGCATCTTGCTGCTTATTTACTTGATATGTTCAATGCATATTGAAGTGAACTGACGAAAAAAATGTATTAACAAATCAAAGTGCAGTCTATCAAATCGGATTTTGCTAATTTGTTTCCAAATATGAGAATCGAAAACATTCTCAACAATAATCTGTATATAATTGAATATCTACTTCTTGTCTCAATGAAAGTGATCGCCGTCGCGTCGAAAATCAAATTGTATAAAATATTTTTATATCAATGCATACATACATAGATAGAGAGAAGTGAAGGCGCAAACAAAATAACCAACGTGATCCCGGACTGGAAAATCTCAATGGCGATAAAAGTAACGAAACGATAAGAACGAGAGACAAAGAGAGAGAGAGAGAGAGAGAGAGAGAGAGAGAGAGAGAGAGAGAGAGAGAGAAAGAAATGTAACAATAACGAGAATTGGATCAAGAATGGAAGCAGAAAGAGAGAATAAAAAAAGGAGATTCGTATTAAAATGCGATATGACTATAGAATGGCAACAAAAAAAGAATTTCCAGACGAAAGCATAACCTCGAGAACAATAATAGCAATCAGCTTGTAGTATCCACAGCAACGACCATGGAAAATTATGCTGATAATAATTCCTGAAGAATAATCGAGTTAACAATTGATATTGAATCAATTATAGAGCTGGAGGAGTGTCAGCCAATGAAAACTTCTGTCCAACTACACTTGCATTCGTTTGAATAGAGCTTTGTTGTGTTTTTTTTTTTTTTTTTTTTTTGTTGTCGTGATGAACAAAAACTTGTGATAGAGAAAGTGACAAGGAGAGAGAAAGGGAGAGAGAGTCAGAGACACGAGAAAAAAAACACACATATCGTTCTTTTCAGTTTTATTACATATGCGACATGTCGAATGAAACGTGGAACGAAGAAAATAATGTATGAGAAGACAAAATTGAACACCCCGAACGAAGTGAAAGAAAGCCCCAATGAGGATTACTCAAACATATTATGAAGTGCAACGAATTTCCACTTAAACAAATAATAAGAAGAAGAACAAGACGAGCCAAAAAAAAAAGAGAATAAAATAAAACTAAGATCGCGCGACAGACGAAGAACAATGGAAAATATCGAATGAGAAGATATAGAAGTAATTGAGAATAATTTGAATTGTACGTTGTCGCATACAAATGCGTATTTGTTGCAATGCATCTACACCGCGAAAACAATATCATCGAAATAAAAAGAGAGAAAAAACATAAACTGACGGCACTAAAAATCGAGCACAGCTGAATAATCACCATTATCGCACACACATCATACTATCATGATGAATTCGAAATGCTATCGAACAAACAACATTTAGAACGCTTAGTCAGAGTCAGAAACAAAAAGACAAAATGGTCATCGTTGAATCGTTGACAATATTTTTTTGTCGTCGTTGTCTTCTTCTTCTTCTTCTTCTTTGATGAGAACGATGACAACGACTTAGTTTAATAAAATGCATATAAATACGCACACGAGGAGAGAATGCACATCAAAATCATACAATGGCAGACGATCGCGCTTATAGTTTGTTGCGCTGTTATCGCACACTTTAAAGTTCAAATCAAGGGTTATTTTTCAAGGTGAAATCAAGCCACAAAAATAGCAAGCGAAATTGATTACTGACTATATTTAATTGAAGTCACCGGATTCATATGCATACACACACACACACACACACACACACACACACACACACACACACACACACACACACACACACACACACACACAAACACACAGACACACAGACACCAACACACGTTTGAACACACTTGCATCGCAGACACTCCAAACAATGCAAAAATAAAAATCGCATTATTGCCTTTTTGCGTCCCATTTCTCCACCAATAATTCCATACAAATCATATTGTGCTCAATGCTCTCATATACTAAATATATATATTTTTTGTGATTGAATTGAGCTGCCTCTTGCTTAAAGGTCCCCTTTGTGCGTCACATCCATTGTGTGTCAAGCTCGTTTATTAGTCGGGCTTGTTGTTTCGTAGGTGTTGTTGTTGTTCATTTTTGCATTTGTGCCTCTTTTTTTGGCATGGAATAAATTTGTTTATCGTCTACATGTTTTGCAATTCTTTTATACAATCTTTTGAAATTGTCACAATTATTATGCCTAAATTGTTGTGATAATTTTTTTTTTTTTCCTCTTTCATCGGGGATAACCGGCGACAATGCACAATATTCATACAACCTATCAAATGATATCGCCTTTTATTCATAGGATACGCTCATGCATCATAGACATGCATTCGAAAAAACAGTTACGATAAAAATACAACAAACAACGAAATAAATAAACCAACGAACCAACTGTATGATCGAACGACCGAACAAATGAAAGAAATGAATCATCGTCGCGCAATGAAATTTTAGCTTGTTAAATGAATACTCTCTCTCTCTCTCTCTCACTCACTCTTTCTCTTTCTCTCCCTCTCTGTGATTTCAATATCAAGGAAATGTCTTCATTTAATGTGATATGAATATTAAAATATCAGCAAAAGTATAAATGAATGATGAATCTCCATTGAAAAGGAACCGGCGAATTGACGAAAGCAGAGTGTATCCAAAACAAAAATTATATATAATTTTCTTGTTGTTGTTGTTGTTGTTGTTCTGTTCGAAATTCAACTGTCGTTGTCGTTTGCCACGCTTTTCATTTATAAAGTGAAAGCTTTCTCTGTCTCTTTAATCAACAAACTTTGTCCGGGAATTCCACCGGCTAAATTCAAAATTAAACAAGTTTTGTGGAACCATAATAAACAGTAATTTATGGCTTTTGGTAAACGTAGACCATCTCACTCTCTCTGTCTCTCTTTTGGCACCCCCCCCCCCCTCCCGCAACGCTGTTGCAAAGCATTTTGAATGATGCATTTGTTGAATTGTTTAGTGTATAATTTTGTCAGACATTTTCGTCGAACTAAAATTTGCATGCGTAACTGGAGCTTGTTGTATTCTATTTGATTCCGTTCATTTCTTTCCCTGTCTATATTATTCTCTTTCTCTCTTTCTCTCTTTCTCTCTTTCTCTCTTTCTCTCTATCTCTCTCTTTGCCTCTTTCTCTCGCTAATATAATTTTTTTTCTGTCTTTTGGTTTGGTATTATTTCCACATAAAGTTTGTGCGGTGTGTGTTGTGTATGTTTCACATATCTACGTCATGGTTAGAATATGTAGCAAACGTTTTTCTCATCCTATTTGCCGAAAATTCTCTCATCAATTCTGTGTGACCGACGCAATTTTATGTGTGTGCAATGTGCTGAATGAAGATTTAAACATTTTCCACATAAATTCAAACATATTATGGTTTTACTCCTCATTTGTCCTTGAGTGAGTTTTCCCATTTGATTGTCTGTTTCTCTTTCTCGCATTTATTCTCTCGAACTATTTATATCTCGTTTTGTCTTTTATCCGAAAATGCGTTATGATACTGTGCTTCACTTGGTGTAACGTTCTAACGTTATTTCATTCGTAAGCTGATAGTATCTACCGTATGCATGCTGCCATTTATTCATTTCATTCCGTTCTTTGTCCTTTCATACATATGGATGAAATTGTATACAAAATGCTCTTGCGTCTAGCTGTGATATCATCGTAGTTGTTGTCATCATCAATGTCTTGGTCTCTTTTTTTTTTTTCTTTTTTTTGAGTTGGGCTCAAACTGTTCTCTTTTGTCATTTTTTATTTGTATTTTCATTGTCGTTTCTTGGAAAACACTCAGTTTTCCAGTCGATTTTTATATTTGGTATTGTTTTCTTTCTTTCTTTCACCATTGCTCTCCCTCTATTTCTCTCTTTTTTTCACTCTCTCTCTCTCTCTCTCTCTCTCTCTCTCTCTCTCTCTCTTTCTTCCTTTTGCTGTATTCTGACTCTCATTCTCTCTTTGTCTATCTCTTTTGTTTTGCTACTCTTGGCCGCCAGTCTTCATGTATTATTATAATTGCTATAACGATTATTATTTTGATGTACGTGTTGAAATGGCATTAAACTATCTGGATAATGTTATATTCAGTTTAAGCATTGCTTGTTTATTGAGGGGAATATGTTGTTTGTGTGTGTGTGTGTGTGTGTGTTTGTGTTTTTTTTTATAATTTATTTTTATTGGCTTTACCTTTCAGCTTGTCTGGGTTAAAAACCGTAGGCGCAGTAAGTTTTGTTGTATTTCACATTATAAATTGGCCGATCGCAAAAGATGATGAGGGAGATAATGATCATGTCGATGCGAATATCATGTGGAAAAAAACTCGTTAGATATGATGCAGAATATTGTCTTAATCTGGAAATAGCTTTTACATCTTTTTTTTTCACGCTTTCTTGAACATATTTTTTTTCTCTCTGGCTTCTTATTTTTATTCCTGTATTTCTTCTTGATTTGATGCTGTTTACATTGAATTGCTTGTATCTAATTAGTTGAATAAATTTTTCATGAGAAATTCACATTTCAAATATATTTCTCTACACAATTTTGTTCAATGCTCTAATAAACTGTAAGAATATTAAAGCTCCCTCTCAATTAATTAGTGACTTACGTTAGCTTTTGACCTTGGGCAAACAAGGGAAGATCACGTCGCAGCACGTCGGTTTAATTCATTTTTTTTTTTTTTATCCTTCACGAAAGACGTATAACAAAATAACATACTGTAATCCAATGAGTGAGTGTGACATTGAACAAAGTGCTGAACGGTGCAAAAATACTGAAGTTGAAACGGGATCAAAATGTTACTTTACATTCACGTAAATCTGTTGATACAATTAAAATTGTTTGAAGAAATCCAGCTTTTTCTAGCCATGATTGATAAAACACTTTAATACAGACACTCAATGGAACGAAACAATCAATAAATGGACTATTTTTTCCTCTATATATACAATGAAGACAAGAAAGAATCCCTCTTTTGAACTGAAAAGAATCTTAGACAAGAGAAAGGGAGAGTTTATTTGTTTTATTCTTTTTTTTTTTTTTTTTTTTTTTTTGCATTCAGTTCAGTCATAGTAAATCATAACATTTGGCTTTTGTAAGAAAACAAGAAAAAAATACTAACAACAAATGCGGCACGTTTGCATATCGTGTTGAAATCTTCGGATGAGTGAATGTATGTGCAGGGATATTTTTTGGGAGAGTTTTACAAGATGTCTCAATTCGTACTTTTGGAATTTGATTTTTGTTTGTGCTTTTTTTGTTTTTTTTTTTTTCACTCATTCTTTGCTCAAGTTGCTGTCTCACAAGTCAAGTTGCAAGTAACAACTCGTAAAAAAAGCAAAATCGTAAGCTAGTTATTATTACTATAGCTGCTGTTGCACATGCATTATACCGAAGGACAAATAAAGGTTGCAAGTGAATGTCTGTGTGCTTGAACTGAATAATATGTCTGATGGTTGTTGCTTTTTTTCGCTCTTTCTCGCTCTTTCTCTCTCTCTCTCTCTCTCTCTGCCTCTATCTCCCTTTCTCCCACTATCTTTCTTTTTCTCCGTCTGTTAATTTCCTTCTCTTTTGCTCTCACTCTCTTTCTTTATCTTTTTTTTTTTTTTTGTTCATTTGTTCGTTTTGGTGTGTGTCATGTCGCCGTCATTTCTGCCGTCTCTGTAACCATCGTTGAAATCACAACTGTTTCTGCTTTTTCAAGTTATTTTTGTTGTTGTTGTTGTTGTTGTTGTTGTTGTTGTTGTTGTTTTTTTCTATCATTGGTTCTAGTATTTTCCCCTTCAATAGTCATTTTTAGAGGATACTAGGCACATGAATGGAAAACACCGAATGTTAACGCGTAAAGAATACGCTTACATTGATAATAATATTGGCATAAATGCATCTAATGAGAAAACTTACTAGCAATGGTACACAATGGAAGCTTACTTTGTGCGGAGAGCATTACCACAAGCATAAATGTATATATGGGGATTATAACTGCAATCGTTTGACTTCTGCATTTTGTTTTTAGTGATTGGCACGTTTTTAAGTTACTTTTCTTATTCTGACTTGGCTTTCACCCAATTGTATCCATCTCTTTTCTCTCGCTCTCTCTGAGAGAGAGAGTCTCGTTAATATCCTCATTGGATCTATTTGCTATAGATTGGATTAACTCTTGCAATTCATACGAATATGACCGTAGGAAATATTTTTTTTTTTTTTTGCATTTGTATTTAATGACGAAAATAAGGTCTATGTGAAACTAATAACTGTCTTAATTATTTACACCAATTGCACATTGTTGCATTCAATACACATCGCTTGAATGGTCATCGATGCAATTATAAAGAAAGAAAGAAGGAGGGAGAGAGAGAGAGAGAGAGAGAGAGAAAGAAAGAAAGAGAAAAATGGACAAACAAACAGAGTCAAAGAGTAAAATAGAGAAATGCGGACACACACATACAAAGAGAGAGATAATTCTTTGAAGGGCATTTCAGTGTTGACAAAATGATTTAACAAAAGAAAAATGCAGCTAGACTAGCCATTTATATTAATATCGATTCGACAACAGCTTAAACCAATTTAAAGCGAACAAAAATCCCGTCAATCTCTATTCTTCTTCTTCTTCATTTTCTCTTCGTTCTTATTTTTTTGTTTTTTTTTTCATATTTTCTGTTTATTTGTCCAATGGCACACCGATGGAGAATTTCAAAAGTAATTTGTGCGCGCTGCTCTTTTTACTTTTTTTTTTTTTTTAAATAAAACTTTGATCCTTTTGTGATTGTTGCAGACATATCGCATGTGACACTTTTGTGATGCTCGATGGAAAAGGCCAAAATGTAAATGTTGTTTTTGGAATTTGAATCAAATGAGAATGCCCTGTCACCGACGAGGACGACGACAATGACAGCGATGGAGATGACATTCAAACGAATCAACTACATTCAAGATCAAGTCAAGTAACGATGGGAAAAGAGAGAGAGAGCGCGAGTCTGAAAAATATGCGAATATTCGCCTTTTATGCGAATATTCGCCTGTGAGCATTTCAATCAAACGTTTGAATGTTTGCAACGAATTATAAATGCATTACAATGAATTAAGGGCCAAAGGAGGATGAGACAGATGTTCACTGGTGCGATAAACTTTAATTTTAGCATAATTCATAAGCTTTAATTTATTTGTTTGCTTGCTTGCATTTTCTTGTTATTGTTATTTGTTTATTTGCGTTTGTGTTTTTATTGAGTTTGCATCTCATTGATACCGTCATCGTCAGTTGTCATTTACCCCTTCCTTCCGTTGCGCCCAATTGGACTTTAATCACACTTTTGGTTTATTGTTTCAATTTAAAGTCAACTTAGTCATTTTGTTCGCGCCATTATTTCTTCTTCTCTTCTTCTTCTTATTTTTCATTTTCTTTTTAGATGGACAATATTATTGAGATCTAATCGAAGTGAGAGAGAGAGAGAGAGAGAGAGAAGGGGGAGAGAACAGGGGGAGAGAGATAGAGCAAGCAAAAAAGCTGCTCATAATTCGTATATTAGCACTTGAAGTCACTTTAGATGTGCACATATTGTATATCAATATGATGTGAAGCGGAATGGCGAATGTGCATGATTGTATAGTGTTAGGTATGGTGAATGAGCTATCGTTGTTGTCACATACATACTCTATAGATTAGGGTGGGTGTAATTTTGTCATGCATATCATTGGTAAAAGGTGTCAATGATCATCAAATCGTAATTTTTTTTTCCATTTTCATTTTCATTCGGTTCAATTCAAGTTCAAAATAATCGTTAAAAAAGCATCAAATCACGATCAAAACCAGATCAAAATTATTAATTATCATTGTACGATGATCTCTGAAATGATATAAAATCTGAATTCGTGTAATGCAACAAACACCCTTGCATGGACGCACCACACTAATATGAACATAGATAGCTGAAAATGTACATATATCTTTTATGGTGTGATTATTAACGAAGAAGAAGAAGAAGAAAAAAAAAACACACAAAATCAACGAAAGAACGCAATGAACAAAATGTGTAGCCCAAAGTGAATATAAACCGCATGCAAGTGCATTGACAAGGTCACGTCAAGTTCAATGAAAATGTTTGGATTGAATGCGACGCACTCGTTTAAATATTTCAACGATGACTGCTACTTCTGCTGGCGTAATTGATCTTGGTCTTTTTTCTCTTTCTCTCTCTTTCTCTTTCTCTTTACTTGCTCTGTTGTGTGTCGATTTTGCTGGTGGTTTTGTGTTGTTGTTGGTGATGGCGAGCTCCAATGAACATATAAAAGACCTCGCGATATATAGTATCATATTAAAGATTTGTTATATGTGTGTGTGTGTGTGTGTGTGTGTGTTTGTTGTTGTTGTTTTTTTTATCGTCTCCTTTTGTCGAAATTTTTGGGTGTGCACTACAGACTGTAGGCACTCAATTCACACCGCATATATTTTGGAGATATTGTCAAAAGTCGAAAATATTGTTTTACGTCTGCTCATTCACTTGATTTTATATTATATTTTATCCGTTCACTGTGAGTCGTTGGCAATTTTTCGTACTTTTTTTTCTGTCTTTTCCGTTTTTTTTTCTGTATTCAGTTGTGTTCTGTTCGCTGCTCTCTTTCACTCTCCTCTGTTGTGTGTATCAGTAATTTTCACTTGGCACTTGCCATTCGTCATTCGGCTGTGCAATCTCTTGTCGTATGTTAATGTCTGCGAGTCGAGGGAATTGGAGTTCGACGAGTGGTGAAAATGCCAGCCACCAATTGAATAAACCAATCGCATCAAAAGTCATACGACTGCTTATTTTGTGTGTTGCTTTGTTGCTTTTTTTCATTTTCTCTATCTCGGTGAATCGTCTGCCATTGACGCTTTCGATGAATGTCATTCCGTGTAGCACGCACTTAAAATGCAATCAAAATCAACTCTGATATGAATAGTGAATTCGTGGCAAATTCCATGATTTTTATGCACTATAAATGTGTTCGCTCTTTATCTTTTGAAATTAATTAAAATGAGTGATTGAAACAGTGTAGAAACCATTTATTTCTTCTTTTTTTTTTTCTTTTCTTTTTTGTCATCAATGTATGACAAATATTTCAATAAGATCAAGAACGAACAATGTCAAACAGGAAACTCAATGTGTCATTCGTTTACACACATAAATAAGAGGAAAGAAAGAAAAAAATGTCTATAGATAACTGAACATAAGTTAATAATCAACTTTGCTTACACATTTGTACATTTCTGCCTCAATTGGGAATTTGTTCGAAATAAGTTTTAGCATTTCAGTAAAAATTCAAGTTGGATTCATCCAGTCAATTCAAGTCGGTCGATTTAATGAGCGTCCGTTTCGTGATGACACATAACTATTAATTCAATTCATTGTTTCCAGTACTTTTGCTCTTTAATTTTTTGTTTTGTTTTATTGAACTCAAATGTATGATAAATATTGAAATGATGATGAAAATAGTAGAATTTCCAGAGCCAAATATTTGGATATGATTTTAGCAAACAACAACAAAAACCCAAGTTAAACGATTAACATAAAAAAATCGCACGATTATTTGTCGACAACATCTGCCTTTAAATCCTATCACTCTGTCAAATTTGTCTGACACATTTTTTTTTTCTTCCACTCGCATCGAGACAGACATCAAATAGAGAACAGATGTCTTTCATTCGAACATTGCTAAATGTCTTGATCAATGAAATATGATCGGTTTGATGAAATTAGCAAACATTAGCAAAATTTAACAATAACAATTTGCTTGACAAATTTTAAATTAAAACAATTACCAGATGCATTTTGGCCAACATTTCTAGTTTTCACGGCATTCGTAATGTCTTAAGAAATCATTTTTGTTGAACAAATATATCTGTTGTTGGTTGAAAGTATCCCATTGAGATGGAAAATTAAATATTTGATCATTTTGTTGATTATTTCAAAAGTCATTTATATATGCTTATTTCTGATGATAAAAATTCATCGATAAAAATCAAATAAATGTATTTTGTTAAATTAATAACTTATCAAATGATTGTTTAGCATTTTATACAGCACCATGTTCCGATTATGCGTAACTAAAATGTTTTCTCTCTCTCTCTCTCTCTCTCAAAATTTGATGATGATTTTCATATGTGGGGGCATTCATTATAATAAAATTAATTGAACGACAGTCGATGCGCATAAATTTGATTAGCAGCAATGACACCAAGTAAACAAACAACAAACAAGTCAAACAAAAACCAACGCCAAATGAATTCGTATATTCCTATATGTATTAACATTATTTGCACATTGTGTTATCGACGAAATGTGTTCAGGATAAATAAAACTAAATATATATTTATCTTTTTTCTTTTTTTTTTTTTTTATTATTATCGTTGCTTGGGTCCAAGTCTTAACAAATTGTTTGTGTTGCTCCAAAAAAAAAAAAGAAAAAAAAATGAAGAAAAGTAGACTAACACGAATGTGCAATGCAATCATACGTCAAGATAAATAGCAATGAAAACGAAAAAAAAGCAGAGCTCGAAAGCGACCGCGTAATCGGGCCATTCAATGCGTGCGTAGACGAGTATACAAATGTACGATATAACAAAAAGGTATCCGAATATGCAAATACGATTTCAAGAGCAATCAAATCATACAGTGTTATTTTTTTTTTTCGTTTCTTCTTCTTTCATTTTGTATTTTTGAAATGGAGCAGCAAATTGCGAGGCCGGCAGAAATACTCTGGAAATATCAATCGTAATAATACGAATGGAATATAGGGGAAAATATGCAATAAAAATCTCAAAAACCGTCTCGACAGCTTTACAGCTCTTTTGCGCGTCTTTATTTGTCCCGACTAAAACGGTTTAACTAGAATTGTTGAAATGAATTTTTATGAAAAAGAACAACAACACACAGAACATGAAGAATAAGTAGAAGAAAGACGAGAAAAAAAAAACATGAAGACAAAACATTTCAAAACGAACCAAGTGAATTAAATAAGCAGTTTTATTAAACGATCGAAATTCATTGACAATCAATAAAATCAACTTGATAATAGTCGATTCTTATACAGAAAAAATAAATAAATAAATAAATGGATTTGTTCCAATGACGGCAATTTTACTTACATCATTTGTAAGTGATATTGAAACCATGAGGATTCTTTATTGAAAATACTTATTTTGTATGGTAGAAATATTACTAATAACAATATGTTTTTTTTCCGCTCATTTTTACCTAAAAAAAAAAAACAAAAAATAAAAGACTGCCTTCAAAAACTGTTTACTCCGTCAAGGTATCTGTCATGTGACACAATCGTCTAGTCAATAGTTGAAAGAATTTATCAATGTCGAATATTGCAAAACAATTTTGCAAAAGCATTGACGTAAAAAGTTGCGTTTATTGACGTAAACTTGCAATTCAATTATTTTTGGTGGCAATTCTAAGCAAAATTCAATGTATCAGCATCAAATATATGGATGAAATTTTTAAAAGTGAAAAGGTCTGACTATATATCAATAAAATTTTCTGGTTTAAACCAAAACAATTTTTTTCGTCATACATATACAATATTTAAATTGAACACAAGACTTAGTAAAGGGTTCTGAATCTCAAAATCGCAGACAGGTGGCTCTCTCAATCATACTTATCTGAAAATCGTTTATGGAAAAAAAAGAAAAAGATCGAGTTTATGAATTATAGAGTGAGAGGACGAAAGGAAGAGATTGAGGGAGAGAAAGAGAGAGAGAGAGAGAGAGAGATTGAGAGAGCGATTGAGAGAGAGAGAGAGAGAGAGAGAGAGAGAGAGAAAGGAATGAAAGAGAATAAGAGAGAGAGCGGGGGGTGGAAGAAAAATAAGAAAGAAAGTGCGGAATGGAGGACGAGGGAAAAGTGTCGGCGAACAGTAAATTGTGTGAAATGAAAGTATTTCATTTGTTTTAGTCGATCAACAGTTCCATTCAAATCCATGTGCTATAATCACAGATTATTTGTACGCCGCAAATAATGAATAGTTGTTATTTTCCAAATGAATAAACATTTACAAAATCTAAATAAGCGATTGCACGATATTTAAGTACAGTCCAAAGTTATAGTAAAATTTACATAAGTAAACACATGATTATGACCCACCATTAATGACCATCGACAATGCATTCGGGTGAATATTACTTGAAGTTTGTATTGACTATGGTTGTTCTATGCGATTTATTAATAATAATCTGTTATTTAAAAATAAGCGACGTGTTTTGTACGAACGTTTTACGGAACATTTCATATCATAAACACAGTGAAAAGCGTAAACGAGACAATATTTCTCAAGCCAAAATAACAGTTAGAATAATGAAAGTGATTTTTCTTTTTTTTTTCCTGCTTACTCTATCCCTCTGTCGTCTTCTTCCTTTCTCTCTCTCTCTCTCTCTCGCTCTGTTTAACCCTGTTCCTCTATCTTTTTCTCTATTTTCCTTACTGTTTCTGTCTCCATTTCTTGTGAAATGGCTGGATATTGGTTGTGGGTATTGTTAACTGCGCCCATTCATGTGCAATATTGAACTATGTACCCCAATATCAGTGACGATGAAATTCGCGTTGCGTTCGTTTAGCACGATTCGAACAAACGGTGGAAAATACGTACATTTATAGAGATATGTGCATTCATTCATTCAATATTCACTAAATAAAATAACAACAACATACACAGCTGCATGCATATATATATGTTGTAGAGACAGACAGACTCATAATAATCAATGTGCCGTTTCATTCTATCGCTGCTATGGTTTATGTATCCTACGTATTCCCTCATTCGAAGAATTCGGTAGACCCTTTCACGAAATAGACTTTCAAGACGGCAAAATGACGTGAAAAAGAGAAAAACATAAAACCAACAACAAACAATTTTTGGCTAGACACATCGATGAGAGCGAAATGTATGCGATTATGTGTAGTTGGTTGGTTGGTTTTTTTTTGTGTATACTTTCTCTTCTTTCCTTCTTCATTTAGTGTTTATTTGGTTGTTTTTGCATCTCCTTTTACATCAGCCGCATTCCTAGCTACACGATGAATCGGTTTTCGTTTGTGCAGACGTGCGCTTGGTACGTATTGTATATTTTATGAATAAAAGAAGGAAAAATTTGATGAGAAAAGGAGAGCAAAACACAACAGAAATGAAAGAAATAGAAAAAAAAAAGAAAAAAAAACAAAATTATAAGAACAACAATATCAACGAACATTTGACTCACTAAATAATCAAACAATTCGGTGGAAAAACACCAAAACTAACAAAAATTGATGGCGCAAATGATGTCGTTTGATTTATTGCCCTTGGACATTCAGTGCAGCCTCTCTTGATGTGTATACCATACGTCATATACATATTTATATAGATACACTTGAAAAGTATAAATACGAACGGAACCAGACAGCCAAAATTTTGTGCATATATGCAAAGTAAATGAGTCAGATCCAATGAGTGAGAGAGATCAAGAAAAAGAGCAGACAGAGGAGACAGAAAACAAACGAGCTACATGAGCTTCAAACTGGAGAGTAACAAGAGAAAGTGCGATGAAGAAAATTTTATCGTCGTATTTTTCGCCACCAAAAAACGCATTGAAAATGGATATAGACAGCGTTAATAATTCCTTCAGACTTACCCCCATTGCGGTGACAGTAAGACAATACAATACAATTGTGTGCTGTCGTCGTTTTTCGTAGCCCAGCATATTTAAACTGTATAAATATGTAGATATATATACAGATCGCTTTGGCAGACTTTGTTAATTTGTTCTCCATTTCAATGTCTGAAACAAATCATCTTTCTCTGTTGTATATAGAATAGTCTATAATGCGGATGTTTTCGGCAGAAATCAAAATGATTCGGTAACTCGACGACTTTTTGTTTTGGTGTGGTTGTTTTTTCTTCTTCTTCTTCTTCTTTTTCTTACATCTTCTTTACTTCATTGCTGTTGCTGTTGCTGTTGTATGTTTTTTTTTTGTTACAATTTTTTCAGTGTCTGGCCGATAGACATTATGTCTGTTCTGCGGCGTTCAAATTGAATTGGTTAAAATGATTTCAGCGAAAAGTTTTTTAAAGGGCAATTTTTTTTTTCTTTTTTGCTTCTGTATCTGATGGCCCATTCAAATTTAGATTTCCATTACCATCTTATGGGCATGTTGTATTATTACTCAATTCTGTGAGTCAACGAGTTTGACAATCCAAATTCATTTTATTCAAAAATTGTTGCATCTGCAAATCAAGTAGACATTTCTACCGACAGACATAATTCTATGAAATATATAACTTACGCGTATAAGTGTGTTCAAGCATAAATAAAAACAAAATAAGAAAAGCTTGTTAACATTATAATGATGAATTTGATGCATTGCTATTGAAATACTTGGAAAATAAATTGCACATCGATTTTTCATCAAAGACAAATATTTGGATGAAGTTTCTTTTCGCTTTGTTTTGCTTCTTTCGGTCTCCCTCTCTCTTTCTTTCTTTTTTTTCTCTCTGTCCCACTCTCCGTCTCTTTTGCTTCCGTTATCTGTCTTTTTTCTCTCTCCATTCATTCGAAATAAGTGATTCTTGTCATCGATAATTAACGTTTATAAATTATTTGAAATGAAAAATTGACATACGCTTGACGTTCGCTTTCAATTATTCCGATTTATAAACAACAATTTATATTTCAACCAACTAGGGAACGTAAATTGCAACAAACCAAATAAATGTTTCAGCTTGCATTCGAATGCATTTAGTGAAAGAGCGTGTACAGAGTATAGACAAACGAGCTCAGCGCACACAAAATGGAATGAAAGTGTTTTTATGTGAGAAATAGTTATGGTTGTAATATATTCTTGGCAATCATGTATGTTTTTTTTTTTCGCTATATGAAGGAATGAGCGTAAAATTAACTGAAAGATAGAGGCATTTACCAAAGGTCCCAGTATTTGCTATTATGGTTCGAATGATGGGCAACGATTGTTGGCACTGTAACATATATGCAGTCAAATCATGTGTGCAACAATTTACTTCAAGCATTACTCTAAACTATTCATTCGTTGATCGGTCGGCGAATCAATTTTGAATGTGCGCACAAGAGGCACACATGGACATTTCTCTATCATACGATATTGAATTCATTTTGGAATGATCAACGGTCAAACATACAATTGGGAATATTCGGAAAGACTGAACAAAAAAACTTTATTGAAAATCATATTAAAAATTATGATTTTCAATTGAGAAAAATATTTCCATTATTAGTCTGGGCACAAACCTGTGAAAAATTGCAAATGGGAAATACAATGTTCTCTATATTTTTTACACAGTAAATTAGAAAAAATTCTTATTTAATGTGATAAGATAAGATAGGTTCGTATAATTTTGAATAATATATGAAACAAAATTCACAACTGTATTAAAATGAGAATATTTGATTCTATAATAAATCACTTTTAAGAATGAGTCTGAAGGTAAATTCATTTAAATCTAAAATAACCATTGCACAGATAAACCAAATTAATATATGAGACAAGTCATAGTATGTGCCAGCTGTCAAATCCAAATTACTACTGTTGACAATGACGCTCTGTGAGAATGAGAAGACAATGTTTTTAAAATATTTTAAATAAAGGAGTGACAAAGAGAAGGAAAAGAGAGAAATAGCGAAAAAATAAAAACAAGCTCACAAAAGTGTTTTCACTTCTCTCTTTGTAATTTTTTATTTTTCATTTTTGTTTTTTTTTTTTTTTTTTTGCAATTTTTATGTTGTGTCATGAGTGCTTTGTTCCATGGAACGAACGATGAGAGAAACGAAACACAAAAAAGAAAAAAAAAAATGTTGCGTACAACCTCCAGTCTAGTCATCGGGTTTGCTATTTTAAATCCGTCTGCGAAATACCAAGACCATTCAGTACATAGAAGTGCACCGTGTATAAGCGGATTTGATATAACGAAAACTCGCCATTAGAATTTATTCCGAGTTAGGTCTGATTGCACACATAATGCGAAAAAGTGGCAGCAATGATTCAACAATGTAGGGGTACTTCAGAAAAAAAAAAAATTAAAAAAAATATCTCGAAATGAAAAAAACACAACTGAATAGAATAATGGGTATGTTGTGACCGCTCTTTGGCTCTCTCTCCCCCTCTCTCAATGTTTCTCTTGCATTTTCATGTGTCAACGTGTTTATATATATATATATATATATATGTGTGTGTGTGTGTGTCTCATTCTGCCGGCTGTCTGCGCCGCTGCTGTAGCAACAATATCCTGATGAGTTCATGAATTTTGCACAAGAAGACTCGGCACAAAATTGCACATAAAATGTCTAAAACGCGTGCACAGCCGAGTGATTTGAGACACTTGTCCAGTATGTGTGTATGTGCACGACACTGACATCGGCAGCCAATCCAGATGTCTGCGATACGAAATAGAACGCTTGCATCCTCCGAGACTCCATATAGATTATCAGTCGAATCTAAAGCGACAAAAAAAAAAAGAGAAGAAAAATCCACAAAAAGTACGGAGGAAATGAAAACGAATGAAAAAAAGTAAAAAAACGCATACATTTGACTATAGCCAAGCTATAACTGATTAGAGAACGAGTAATGTAGCTTTGCGTTTAGAGAGACAGCTTTACTTTCAAGCATGAGTTTTTTTTTTCGTCAAATCATTACCATTATCATTATCATTGCCATCGTCATCAAAGCATTCATTTTTCATAGAATTAATCGCCGAAATGCTGAATTGTGTTTTTTTTTTTGTTTGTTTCCTTATCTTATTATCTCATTTAATTCAATTTCAAAAGACAAAAAAAAAAAAAAATGAATTGTTTCGTGAGGAATAAAACTTATGCATTGTAATGTTGCTTGTATTCACTATGCTGATAATAGACCATGGCTTTAAACTAAATCTATTTATTGTGGATATTGCAACACAAAATATGTATGCATATTCAGACCATTAACGCGAATGAATGCCATGTCTATGCATTTGATACAGAAATGTATTTAATTATACGCAACGACGTGTTACAAGCTGTGGGCTTATTAGAACATTCTTTGAATCAGTTGTGTGATCTTTGACCTTTGTGTTAAGTTGTTTCCAACTAAATCGCAATTGAAAATTTCAAAATCACTGTTTCTAAGCGCTTGGAAATTGATTTGTTCGTGTTTCTACTCAGTGAATTGGAATGTGTTATTGCGTTGTTCTTACACCACTTTTCTGTCTTTTCTGTCTTTTTTGTCCTTTCAATCATTTCCACTTGGTCCGTGACAATTGCGATGTAGTTTTTTTTAAAGAGAAAAAACAAAAAAAAAAAAAAAAAAAAAAATACTTGAAAGACACTTTACATATAATGAATGTATACACAAATAAAAAAAACTCCATAATGGTGACTTCGATATTGTGCATTCGAAGCCAAAGTGACAAAGAAGAAAGCGGCAGGCAAATGAAGATAGAGAGAGAGAGGGGAAACAAAGAGAACTCTCTTTTTTTCTCTAGAAAAAAAAAAGTTCGAGAGCGAATGAGCTTTTGGCAATAGTGGTTCTACATTTACAGTTGAGATAACCCTCAGATTCATTAGTCAAAAGAATTTCAGCTAGAGTTTTATCAGCTCTTTTGTGTTCATTCAACACAAATAACACAATTAGTTTCTGGCGCCTTATTTCTTAGATAAATTCATTATGATCCTTTTAGATGGTTCGCTTTTTTTTTCTTTTTTTTTTGTTGTCGTTGCTCGTTTTTTTTTTGTGTCTGTTTTGCATTTTCTCTATGTGCATTTAGTGATATCATTAATTTCCATCGTTTTTGAAGTCATTTGAAAAATGCATCAAAATGAGCAAAAGACACTTGAATCAAAGGATTCATTTTGGGTGTGAGTAAATTCAAAATGATGCTTGTATGCTTTGATTGCGCAATTTTCGGTTGGAATGGTTTTTTATTCATAATATGCAAAAGCTTTTTGCAAGTCGTCGATTTTTATTCGATCGAAAAATGCGCTGTCTGGCATTGTTGGTGCATGTAGATTGTTCACATAAACACGCACACACATCAGCGACATTTAGTGAAAACATATGACCTTCATTATGTCATGTCCTTCAGCATCAGTTTTTTTTTTCTGCTTCTATTGAACGTAAACAAGAGATAAAAATGAATTGAGAGAGCAGAAAACGCGAGAGTGAGAGAGAGAGAGAGAGAGGAGCGAAAAAGATAGAGAGAGAGAGAGAAGAAATGGGTGAAAAAATGGTGTCGCAAATCATAACAAGTTTTGTGATGACCTTGTTTCACATTGGCTGCAAAATGATGATATTTAACCTTATTTTAGTGGTAAAAGGGGTTGAAATGAATGGTTTTTTTCATACATTTGTCAAATCGCACTTAAAAAATTGACATCGATAGACTTGTTATGCAAGTTTCAATTCATATTCATTTTAATGAAATTTGTTGGTTTTTGCAATGGCAAAGCGAAATACGAAATCGATATAGAATCTCTGGCATAATCGTGTCTTTATTCTTTTTTTTCTCTCGTTGTTTCGTACTAAATAAATAACAAAAAAGAAAGAAAGAAAAAAAATGAAGTAATAATCGAAAAAGTTTTCGTCGACTACTGCGAAGCGCAACCAATAGATATTTGGCGTTGTTCGTGGCATGATGTGCTTGGTGCAGTTTATGAATATGCAAATCGTTTAGTGTTGCGAGAGTAAATATGCGCGCATATTCGGTATTCACCAAATCGGTCGTGTTACATTCATTTTGCCACAACGAATTCAATTCTCATCTAATTTTCTGTCTATATAAATATATATATATATATATAACATCAGCGGAAGACAATTAGTTATTGTCTGTCGGTGGCGGGCATGAGTGTGTGTGTGTGTGTAAGTATGTTTTTTCTACTTCTCTTCTTCATTCTTTCATTGTTTTTCTCTATCTTTGTTGGGCTCATTTTTGTCGCTTTTTCTCCCAACTTCTACTTTGCTCTATTAACTTCAGACGTAAACAAATAAATTGCAATCCTAATAAATATGGTAAACATATATTTATACATATATAAAATAGACATCATCATATAACGTTCGAGTCTCGTTCATATTTATTCTCGAAACTATCTGTATCTCTATTATTATATCTCTATCTCCCTCTCACTCTCTCTCTCTCTCTCATTCTCTCCACCTCCCTCCCTCCCTTCTTATGAACTACGTGCTATGTTTGCGAATTGAATACAAACCGATTGCTGTCTCCGTCTTCTTCAGTCGGCGGCATTCCAACTTTCTTTGTTTTGTTCTTGCGCAATTAAAGTGTGGTCAATTTATTTAATTTGTAATTAGCAAGAGTTTTGCGGTCGGTTGTTGTTGTTGTTGTTGTTGTTATTTTATTCTTTCTTATTTTTGTGTTTTCCTCTTTTGTTGCGTTGAATTGGTTCTATATGTGCACCGTTTCTCGTTGTCATGTTTTGAATTAATTTGACATAACTTTTCTTCGACTTCTTCTTCTTCTTCTTCTTTACTTTTTATTTATTTATCACTTCTATTCATTCACATACAATTGAACCGCTGAGAATAAAAACAACTTATCTCGCAATTTTCGAACAAAACAAAACGCAGCGCTTCACTGTGTTTCATTTATTTGAATGACTTTATTCGGAGAATGGAGAAATAAGTGTTTTTCATTGTCAGCGGTTCAATTGGTTATTGTTGTTGTTTTAAGTTCATAGCTGGCTACATCGTGTGATAAAACGTGCAATATGCACTTTTCATTACTATTCATAGTTATGTCTAACTTTGGTTCATGAATCATGACCATAGCATTCAGTTTTCTTATTTTACTTTCTGACTCTAATATTTTATCATTCATTTTAATTATGATTATTTATTGTCATTATTTATGTTCGCCAAATATGATCGTGTGTTAATGTAGCGGTATTTTGTACTGATAGGTTTAGATCTTAGATCAAAAATTACCATCAATTTCATGTTGAATTATCAACGACAGTTTCGATCGATTTGCATTACACCCGATAAATTCTCGAAAAAAGCATATTTCGACAGACGATTGAAGCGCATAAATAAAAAGAAAAGAGCCGCACAAATCATTTTACATTGAGAATATGAAATGTTTGTGTCCATGTCAACATTGAAAGATGCATATTTGATATTTTGCACATTTTGAAAAAGAGAAGCAGAAGGAAAGAAAAAGAGAGAGAGAAAAAGAAAGAAAGAAAAAGGGAGAGAAAGAGAGAAGAGAAGAAATAAAAAGAAGAAATATTACGAATCGTGTTTAATATTGAAACCTTATGCGATTACGAAGCGAACACTGAGAGGCATGTTATATCTTCACACGAAGGATATGTAGCCATAGTGTGATCGATGAATTTGAAGCATATGCAAATGCTCGCAACCGTTACATAAGCCTCAATGTCAACATGAATCGTCAAACGTTTGAGAAACGTGCGTTATTTGCAAACGGACCAACGTATATATCAACTTTTCGTAATGTTGAGCACTAATATTTTATGACAAGTTTTGGAGGAGCGGAATACATTGTGTCTGTTTGTCCGATTGCATTTGAGTATGTGATTTTGTTTTTTTTCGTATCCTTTTTTGCTGTTTGTTGTTGTTTTATTGTGTGGTGACTATGCGTGTATGTGTTTATGTGCGATTTTTTTTTCCTGCGTCGCATTTTGGCATGACAAACAAAATGCACATGTGGCACGTTTTTATGCATTCAGCACATCATACAATGCACGATGACTGTCAAACCCAATCTATAGCATTTTAAAAGATAGCAGGTAGCAGCATTTGCGAATGAGAAAATGTACATGGAGCGTGGAGCTCAGTCTGTCTGGCTTGGCTAACTGGCCAGCTGCTTCGATTATAAAATGACAAACTAATATCAATCATCTAAGGAAAAGAAAAAAAAAAAAAAAAATTAAAAAAATACACAGGAAAACATTATGGTAAATGTTTAAGACCTTGAAGCGTTCCTGTATTCAAAATAAACATCTTCAACAAAAAAGATATGTGGAAATGAATAATAGCGGTCAATCAATAAGACATTTTTGTACATTTAGAGAGTGGTCCTTTCTTCATAACCCATTCATATTATGGATCTTTTTATGGTCTCTCTTTCTCTAGAAGCTGATGTATTTAAATAAAAAGAACACAATTTAAATTCAGCAACAGATACATGTAGAACGAAAACGAATAAATAAAAAAAAAGTAAAATTAGGAGAAATGAAGAGAAAGAGGTAAAAACATAGAACAAAAGGGATAGACAGAAGAGAGGAGAAAAATAACGAAAGAGGAAGGTAACGAACAAGGATGGGAGAGAAAGAGAGAGAAATAGCGCGTCTGTTCACGCATACACAAATGCTAATGATGCATTTCATTGAATGCAATTACTGCAATTACAAGTCATAGTACAGAATGCAATTAGAATCATATGCTTTAGCCAATCTGTAAGATAATGTGGTACCAGATAGAATCCGATTAAATTGTCAGCCGCATATTGAATGGACATAAGCATATAAATCCATACAATGCGAATATAATGGGCTTTTGTTTCTCTTTCTACCACTTTCTCTAACACTACCTCTAATCCTCTCTCTCTCTCTCTCTCTCTCTCTCTCTTTCTATCTCTCTTTCTCTCTTTCTCTCATTCTCAATTGCTATATGCATCGAATGTGCGTGCTTAAATTCATAACCATGTGTTATATGTACATTGGAAAATGTACTTTGTCTGTTTGATTTTGAATTAATTTCAATGCAAAACTATCCAGGGCTCTATTTAACAAGTTACTTCTCTAACTTCCGAGAGCTTTTTCTCTATTATGTGAAATTTGTAACAAAAAAATAAGGAAATTATGTATTTTTTTCAAATAGTTCTTAACAGAAGGTTAATTTTGCCATTTTGCGATGCTCTATATAAAAAGTGATCTCAGAAACAATTAAGATTTACTTATTTTAATCCACGATCATTACTATGATATTCATTGGAATAAAATTTGGCACATAAAAAAATCTTTTTGATGAATAGGAACCAGTTGTAACAGATCTGTAATCATAGATTCTGCAACTGGCGAGTCAAGGGTCCCGCCAGTTTTGAAAAATTAAAGAGCAAAAAAAGAAATTACGAATTTTGCTAGGGATTGTGCTAGAAGTTATAGGATCAAGGAAGCCAAGGAGAACCTTGTTTCAGAACCTATGTATGTGATGAATTTTTTGCAATTTTCTGATTTATTTAGGACATTCTCCTCTCCCTTTCGCTTCCTGCAATTTCACACATTATTTTACATTTAAAAAGGGATTTGAAAAGTGCGTGCTTATTATTGCTATAAAAATCGCTTTATGGATAAGTTAAAATGTGTATTTGTTTTCGTTTCGTTTCATTTTGTGCATGGATATTTTAATATGTTTTTTATCCATTGAATGATTTCAATGCAATTGCCATTGATGCTAGTGACACTGACGATGACGATATGTTGATAAAAATGCAGAATCGTATTGTGTCTGCCAGTTAAGTGAATAATTGCAAAATGCTGTACATTTATGTGTTGAAGTTGAATTCATATTTCAATATATCGATTGTATGTCAATATTCAATACAGATTGGCTCTAACCATAATTATTCAGCCTGTTGGTTCAAACATTAAAACGAGCTTTGTACAAAGCATAAAATCAGCAAAGAGAGCAAAAGAAGCATAAAAAACATGCACATCGCCAAAAGTTAAAATGGAATAACAGCAACAACATGAAGGAAAAAAATTGTAAGTAAATAAATAAATACGCAGGATGGAGGATGGGTAGCGTCACGAATCAAGTTTTTTTTTGCCATGTTTTGAGGTTTATACATGCATCTATCATACTCGTATATTCAACAATATCGCCACGTTTTGGTCTCTCTCTCTCTCCCTCTTCCTCTTCCTCTTCCTCTCCCTCTCCCTTTCTCACTTTTCTTTACTTCATCGGCCCATGTATTTCTTGTTGTATGATACTGATAATATCAGCAAGAACAAACATGATATTAGCTTGAACGGGTTTTTAGTCTGCACGTGTACGTGTATTATATAGTCTGAATGAGCGTTGCATCGTAAGTGCATGGCTGCAAGCGAACGAAATAAAAGCACAAAAAAAAAATCAACAACAACAACAACAAGAAAAAACATTCCACTGTCATGTCTTTGTAATCAGTGCTGTTGGGTGTCGTCTCGATATGCACGCATTCGAGCATAATATTCAGTTCGGTTGTCGCTCGATCTATTGAAAACGTGTACGAAAAATTGTCAAATTGAAAATAACAAAAAAAGCAAAGATATACAAACAAATAACAAATAACATGTTCCAAGTTTGAAAAACTCGTCCGGCCCTTATGCCTACAACAAAAGCGTTAAGTCGTTGATAATATAATGATGATATACGTAATGAATGGAACGATTAGATAGATATTAAATGCACAAACCAAAACCTAAGAAATCAGTTTTCATGGTTAACCGCATTATCTGGTATAGTCATATACGCATGAAAATTATTGAAAGCCGATTTGATAATTGTTTCATTGCTTGTAATTGCATCAACAATATGTTCAATATTGAATAGACTTTTACCAAATACATTTCTCTTATATGATAGCAATAGGTAGAGAATTCGTGGATATTATACGCATATTGCAGCATCAGACAAACAGAACGTCGTTGCTGTCGTCGTCGTCGTCGTTTTCGTTGTTGTTGTTGCCGTCGATGCCGTTGTTGTGTTTTTTTTTTCTGTTGCTTTTATTTCTCGCAATTTTTGTTATTCATTTGGCATACATGGCTATTATATGTATAGTGTGTGTGTCTGTCTCGCCTGGTATTGCCGTTGCTATGTCTGATTGCCTTTCAGCAGAAACCGAGAAATGTGGAAAAAAAAATAATATTTAGAACATGCAACCAACCAAATATGTGAAGTAAAGAACGTGCAAAGCTTATCAAAGGGAAAACACCGAAATAACGTGCAATCGAAAAACATTTCCAGTGGTATTTATTAGCCGCCTCTAAAGATTCTTTGCTCTATTGGATTGCTGTTCGCATGAAGTTATACATTCATAGACATGTAAGCGGCACCGTGAATGGAGAAAATTTTCCCTCTGCTATATCGTCATGCACTTCGTATGACGACACAAATTCATCGTTTCTCATACTCTCTTTTTCACTTCTTTGCTTCATTCACACACTCACTCACTCACTCACTCACTCACTCACTCCTCCTCAATTCAACTTTACTTACTCTTCCATTCACTCAATCTCCTTCTATTTTTCCTTCTTTCTATCTCGCTCTCTTGTTCGGAATTTCTCATTCATTCTGTCTTTCTCTATTTCTCTGGCTCTATTTCCCTTTCTCTATCTCTCATTCACCCATTCTTGCCATATATTGGTTCCGTAGCTGACGCACAGAGTTGGTTGTTCAATTATTTAGTACCATCTAATTGGCATTTCTACGAAACGCCGCATTCAATTGTATAAATTCGCAACAGATGCACAGCATTCTGATCGCAATGTTAGTCCATCTCTGGGAATATGCGTGAGTTGTATGTATGAGAATAAAATACTTAAATTTTGAAACAAGAAGACTATGTCGTAATTGCATGTATGTGCGTGCGACCCGTGTCTACAGAGTCAATCAAACAATGGAAGTGAGTGTGTGTGAATTCGGCACGGTTTGCATACACCGGACTATGTTTGATACACATGAAAACATTACAGTTGAATTTTTCAATCAATTTATTTGTGTAATTTGAATGAAATTTTTCGGCCACTATTTTATGTAAAGGTATGAAAATGTATTGAACTATTGTTTATTGTTTTTGTTGAATTTTGCATTGATTGTACACGCGAGACAATAACTGTCGCCGACAATTACATTTAAATGTAACGCATAGAAAGACGAAAAAGAGTTATAATTCATGAGAAACGGAGAAAAAAAAAAATTTTTGTAATGATTAATTTTGACTTGGTCTTGTTATGTCGATCGCTTATGTTTTCGTCGTCTATCTGACCGTGTGTGTGATGTTGTTGTAACCGCCGTTTACAGTCGCTGACATGGCATTCATTCATGTGTTGGTTGTCGGTATCATGGCATCGTTAGTGTATATGTGTGACGTGTTTTTTTTTTTTTTTTTTTTTTTTCCTTTTCCCTTTTAGTCGTATGCCGCACATGTGTGTAATTGTGCTTCAGCACTGAACCGGGTATGTGAGCAGTGATAGAAAATATCTTTAGAATACCGATTTTCTGAAAAGTGGTTAAATAATTAAAAAATAAATTTAAAAAAAATGATCCAGTAATTATTTTCCAAAAAAATTTGATATTTTAACAGGCGTTGATTGGATAAACATTTTGCAAAATATACTTGAAAAGACTAAAAGTTCAAGAATGAATAATTCGATTGCCTAAAGATAGTTTTTTTTTTTTCAGTGGAGTATGACGACATGACGGCAATGTCGACTGTCGACTGTCGATGTTGGCGGTACAGAGTAGTAAGTTGAATACTGTCGTTCATAGTCATCGTCATCGTTTCGTTAACATCGCGCGCGCTATACATTTTCCTTTCAAAAAAAAAAAAAAAAACAGATTCGTTTCACAAAATGTTCTTGTTATTTATGTTGTCGCGACCAAACAGACGATTTTATTTGAAATCGACCAATTTTTTCTGAAATAAAAACGCTTCAAGACCGTCTGTTGTTTATTATTATTGAATTACATATTATTTTTTTTCAACTGAAATTTGTATTTTACACATAATATTTTGTGGTCGATGCCAATACATCGACCAAACATACAAGTAAATGAATATTTTGATGTTATTATATTCCATTCGTAAATTGAACGTGAAAACAGGCGATAAATAAAAGATAAAGAACGAGAACAAGCGAACGAGCTAGAGAGCCAAAAAGAAAGACGAGAAAAGAATTACAAAAAAAGAAGATAGAACGAAAACAGTGACCTTTCCTGCAAAGCGAAGAAAATAGACAAAGTAATGACATCAAATAAAAAAAAAAATCAAATATTAATAGAAAATAAAATAGAATTTATTTGCACGAAAATAAATAAACAACTCAAATGAATATATTAAAAATTGAGGTGCGAGACGGTAAAGTGTGAGAGTAGACGAAAAATTTTACATTGTGACATACATTATTCAGTTGAGATAGAGAGAAAAGGAGACGCAGCGAAACGAGTTAGAGAAAGATCGAAAGAATGCTAAGGGAATGAGCATTTGATGTGGAAAATGGTATTCAAATTATTGGCAAACAAAGTAAATAAATTTTGAAAGAAAAACACTCCGACTGTGTGCTCTTGTTTTCGTGCATCTAATACTGTATTCATTATCAAACAGCCGATAAGTCTATACAGTAAAATTTGGGCCGATAGAAGTAATTTTAAAACTCCATCAGCCAGTGGCTCTTGTTGAAAAGGCATGAGCAAAAAGTTTATAGAGGCGACCGAACAAATCGAAAACGATAAAGATAGGGAAGAGAGAGAGAGAGAGAGAATAGTTCTTTTTTTTTACATATTTGGTCCATTTTCTCCCTCTCGGGTAGAAGAAAAGGCTGTGTAAAAAAACAAAGCGAAACATAGCGGTGGCTAACACAAATCAAAATAAATAAGCAATGAGAAAAGCAACAATTCAATAAAGAGATTGAAAGATAGAATAAGAAGAAGGAAAAAAATACAATCAAAGCAACGAAACTATTCCGCAAAAGTATTTGTGGTGTTGTTTGTTGATCTCGCGCTGTCATTCTAACGCAAATCAAATTACATACACAAATACATATGTTTATTTATTGAATGACCAACTAACCAAATCGAATGGAAGTGTTAAATGAATTTGTGAGATAAATTTCGAATTCGATTTTTTTTTTTTTGTTACTTTTGTGGCAAAAAAGAAGTAGATGAAAAAAAAAGTTTTGAAAACAGAAAGAGAAAAAAAAAATATCCATACATTAAGTACGGATTCTGTGTGTGAAACAATTACACAAAAATAATATATTCTCGATCGAATTCAACGGGTAACGTGAGCACATAACACACAGTACTGCACAGTGTGTGATCTGCTTGTTGTCATAGTTTTGATTTTTGGTTCGTAATTTTGATTAGCTCAACTAATTCTCGGCCGTTCATCTGACACATACACCAACAACGGCAACAACGGCAACAACATAATATCAACTCAAAGAAAAGTAAGTGCCAAGCATTGTTTGCTTTTTAAAGCTTTATTAAAGACAGTGAACGAGAGAGAAAAAAAAAACTCGTCTCTTAGCCTAACATTTTCCAAAGTACAAGTATGAAATACATATCATTAGGTAAATAAGTTAATTGAATAAAATGAAGAGAAATGGTTGTATGCAGAGGAGCGAAATTTTGATGAAAACATATTGTAAAATGAATGAAAAGGAGCAATAACAGAAAGAGTAAGTGAGAGAAAGAGAGAGAAGAGAGAGAGAGGAGAGAGAGGAGAGAGATGAGAGATAAGAGAGAAAGAGAGAGTGAGTGAAAGAGGAAAAGAGACAAAAACAAAAATGTATATATGAATGTGACGTTCGGTGAAACGCGTTTTAAGTATAATAATAACACGCGCCGACCGACAACGCATAAACATACGCTCCAAATTAATGAAATAAATGCGAGAGCCAGCAATGTTATTTATACTAATATACATATTTTTGTTGTTGCTGTTATTGTTGTTGTTGTCATCGTTGTCGTCTTCGTCGGCGGCGGCGGCAGCGGCAGTTCATCTCAGTCGCCTTGATCTCTTATCAACCTAATCTTGCAAGTGAAATTCATAACAATTGCAAATATTTTACTGTTGCCAAAAAGAGAAAAAGAACAAAATGAAAAAATGAAAAAAAAAAAAAAAAAAAAAAAAATAAGAAACAAGAAAACTTGAAGCAATGCAAATTTAATTGAAAATTTGCGGGCCTGTTTATAATCGGCAACCAGCATTTGCCGCGCACTTACATCAGTTATTTATTACGGATAAAATGGGCCAACCAATCAAGCCCAACTCACAATTGTGTTCATATTCGATTTTAGAGTTTACCAACGAAGCGTAACAAGGAAATTAGGCAATCGGTTTGTGTATACTTGATCGATCTCGGACACTTTTCAAATAGGCGTAGGCCATTCATAAAGTATTCAAAGATTTTCATTGATTTTTTTTTTTTTTTTTGTTTTTTTGTTCTTATTCTCTTCTGTTGTATTATATATTGTTCCTTTTTCGTAATTTCGATCGGCATTTTTAAGCATTGTTGGGCAATGAGTTTAATCAAAATGAAAACACCATGAGCATTTCAATGAGAATGAAAAGTAAGACAGACTTTTGAGCAACACGATAATGCGAAATGAGTCTTGCTAAAATGAAACACACAGTACAAAAACAATGTATGGTTAAAAAACAATTTTTTGGGACAGAAAGAGAGCGGGAAAGGGAATGAGAGAGAGAGAGAGAGTGAGAGAGAGAAGGCGAGAGAGCAAAAGAGAGCAAGAGACCTGTATACTTTATTTATAAACATTTCATATTATTGCTCAACAAAAGAAAGAACTACTATTTCGAGTTTTTTTTTCAAGACCGGTAGCTCAAAAATTTACCGTAAACTCTGTATTGCAAAATCAAATACAAAAGAAGAAACAGAATGAAGAGAGCGAGAAAGCACAGAAGAAATGACATGAAAACAACAACAACCGAAATAATATTATACGGCGAGCAAATGAGTTTACGCTAGCAGTGAGCGACACAACGCTAGCTCAAAGGCTCACACAAAATCACTTCAAAGTATGTTTTGCTGCTGCTGCTATGTTGCTTTTCGGAGTAAATATTTTTTTTTGTCTCTCTTTTTATTCCTCTTCTCATTTTTGTTTTGACGTTTTTGCCTTTCCGCCTCTATGCTATAGCGCTTTTGACGGCAGGCATATGCAGAATTTTATAAATGCGCGTGTGTGTGACGTATGCACGGCTACTTGTCTGATTCCGTATTATGTGAACATGGTAGCAAACATTTCTCTCTCTCTCTCTCTATCTCACTCGGTCTCTCTTTCTCTCAAATTTTTTTTCGCTGTTTTCCACTGTGTATATTTCTCTCTGTGTCTTTCTGTGTATCTGTCTCTTTGTATTTCTTGATTGCTTCTGTCGGCATATATTAATGATGTGATGGTTGTTATGTATAAGAATGGATCAGTTAAATCTAAAACAACAACAACACCAACACCAACAAAAAGGATGTTCAATGGATATATATATTCCAATAAAATGCGGATTTTCGAGACGTAATACGCCTTTCAATTCGATTGTGAATGCGTGATCCACCATGTCGTTGAAGTTTTAACGAAAATTGGCCTACAAAATATTCAAAAGAAAGGACAACAACAACAAAGTCGAAGAAGAATGTGCCGTTATTAGCGTCAAAAACAAAAAAAAAAATATTTTTTTGTTTCCTTCCAAATAGCAACTGTGTATGTGTGTCATGCTCGTCACTCAATTCTTTGTCTCCATTTTGATACGAATTTCAGGTCCAGCCACAAATAATGAATGCGCCCTTTTATTTTAAAACTTTTCATTGGATTATGAATTTCAAATAAGAAAAAAAACAGTCGACCGTTATTTGTTTAATGAACAGCGTTCCTATTTTTCGCATCATCTGAATGTTTCACATCATATGATTTGGTTGGCAATATGAAAAAGAAAAAAAACAAACGAAAATGTCGTTTACATAAGTAAATGGTGCCTTTAAAATTCTGTCCAAATCATTGACACACAATCAAAACGGTCATAATTTAACACTTTTTTCACTCTTGTCTTAAATTGTCATGCAATAAAAAGCGAATCGTTTGTTTATTCATTGCAAATTGCTCAATCTGTCAAGCGCTTTCAAATTGATGAATGGCCAATTTGACAAAAATTCCTTAAGAGCATCGCAAAAATTCCAACACTTTTCTAATAATTAAACTTTTATATTAAAAAAGGAACAAAATTCAATAGAATTGATAGAGAGAGAGAGAAAGAGAAGATGAAGAAAGAGGGATAGAGAGATAGAAAGAAAAAGAGCGAGAGATAAAGCGATAGAGAGCAAAAAATACGAAGCGGAAAATGAATTAAGGGAATGAAATGATAAAAAGCGCTGATTTTCTTCTTCTTTCTTCTCAATATCGAGCGTATAAACAGCCGATGGCATGCATACATGAGTACGTATATTTGTATTTGTAACCACATTCATTGGGCACATCCATGTTGACCGTACGTGCGTATTAATTAATCTATTATTCTTGTATCATTATCAATTAATATTTATTTCATTTTATTCTTTATGTCGAGTGTATTTATTTAATAAATAATGTGTTCATTGCAAATGTGAATACAATATAATGTCTACTGTAATTGCTTTTGGAGAACAGGCAATAACGGGGCATTAAAAACCAAGAAAAACACAGAGGAAGTGAGAGAGAGAGAGAGAGAGAGAGAGAGAGAGAGAGAGAGAGAGAGAGAGAGAGAGAGAGTAAAACGAATCGAACTGAGAATGTACAGGAAAAAAGCAACAGACATGAACAAGAGGAGAGAAAGACAAAAAAAAAAAAAAAAAAAAAAAAAATTGAGCAACGCACTCAGCAATGCAACGAAGAGTAATGAAACATACGAATTGAAAAAAAAAAACAGAAAAAAATAAAACGAGAAATAATATATACACTGAACCCTGTTGTGTATTGACCTCCGGGATTTATTTATTATTACCGCAGAAAAAAAAATGAACGGCGACCGATTCAACAACGGCGATGATTGAAAAACACGAACGATTTGACGAACAGTTCACATTAAACAACGGCAAAGTTACGTACTGTCTCTCAACTGAAAAGTTTAAAGTCTATTTTTAAGCGTTTTCAAAGTAGGTGTCGTTTATTTTTTTTTTTTTTTTTTTTTTCTCAATGTGTTTAGTATCTGTGGCAGTTGTGATTCGATTTACGAAACAACAGCAGCAACAACAATAAAATTGCAAAAGTTCTACACACGGATTTCGTGAATGTTATTTCAATTTTGCTCGAAGACGTGAGTGCCATCATCATCTTCTTGTATTTAATTAAAATGTGTTGCGAGGCCTGTTGCTGTTTTTGTTGTTGTTGTTGTAGTCGTTGTTGTTTGTTGTTATTGCCATTGGCTTGCCTGTTTCTGATAACGAGATAAGAAATCGTCATGCGCGCACGAAACCAATTTAAAAGTCTCAACGCGCTCAGATCAAATGCGCTCCTTGGAACGGAAAGAGATTGAATTGAGAAAATAGAAGAGAATAAAAAGACAGACAGAGACAGAAAAGAGAGAAGAGAGAAAAAGAGAAAGAGGGAAGGGGAAAGAGA
The DNA here is from genome assembly GCA_029041755.1 of Resseliella maxima. Lineage (NCBI taxonomy): Eukaryota > Metazoa > Arthropoda > Insecta > Diptera > Cecidomyiidae > Resseliella > Resseliella maxima. The sequence goes on along the minus strand of JAQOWM010000768.1, from coordinate 995,548 downwards.
AAGAGAAAGAGAAAGAGAGAAAGACACTGCGAGAAATAAATCTGAATGCGAATGATTCAAAAAGCACTGTCTGATGCACTGCATTTCAAATGTATGAAATTCAAGTGGTACATTAGAGACGGTTTACGTCTTGCAGTTCATTATAAAGTGCATTGCTACACCGGCCCAACATATAAATTCTCACATCATCTTTTTCTCTCATTTTTACTTGCACATTTATTCCAATTTTATCGTTATCTCTCTATCTCTCTCTCTCTCCCTCATTCTCTATCCTCCTTTGCCTTCCTCACTATCTCTCTTCCTTTACCTATCTGCTTATTTTGGAATTCGGATGTACTTTCATTCTGCTTGCTTTGAAAATTGAAAAGGGTTCGAGGCTTTATGTCTGCGCGATATATTCTGTTTCATTTGAGATAAATAGTATGAAAATACGGTGAAAAAGACTGTTCGATGTCATAAGTATCTGCATCATGATCAACGAGGTTAAAAACGACGATAAAACTGTGCAACAAAGTGAAATAATAATATGTGCATCAATAAGAACAACAACAAGTTGTTGATCCATTACAGTCTCTAGTTGCGCAAGCAAGTTTTCAAATTCACATAAATTTTTTGCAAAACAACGAATATAATCGAAAATAAATGGTCTTACATTCATAAATAGAAACTTTTCCGCAATTATAAAAAAATTAATTGCTTTTAATTCAATATTTAGAGATATTTCGATAAAATGTATCTAAAAAATAAGAAGTTAACATTTTACCATAAGAAACATAATGACAATGAAATTTATTCCAAATTCTTTTAAAGTTTAAAATAAATTAAGTTCTACGTTAAAATATAGCCAAAATTATGACATTTTGTTTCATTACAATAACTTCCCACACACAGTGATGTGTGCAGAAAAGTAAATGGAAAATAAGAAATCTCATTGAATTATAGTCATATAGCCAAGAGCGACCACTAACCATTTTCAATGGTCAGATTGCATTTTACACAAACTCAAAAGCCAAGACTAATGCAAATTTTCATTTGAACACACTTACGTTAGGAATATGACCGAATGATTTAAAGATAAAATTAAAAAAAAAAAAAAAAAAAAAAATGATAAACGCGCCTTTCAATTTGAAATCTTCATATTTTGTATGTTCATAGATGCAGTGTGGGACCCCTTTTGATAACAGAAAATACTCACACACAGAGAAAGAGAGGGAGAGAGAGAGAAAGAGAGAGAGAGAGAGCAATGTCGAGATGTACATAGCATAATCAGAAATATATAATTCAACGGCATTTAAGTGAAGCCGAGCAGAACCAATGCAAAAAAAAAAGAAAAAAAAAATAAGGAGAATAAACATTGAACATTCAACACAAATCGCTGCATGACATGATTGATGTCTTCAGGCATATTGAAACAATTGTTAGTGGACTGAAATGATTGCTATAATTGGCACTTTGTGATCATGAACTTTCATTAGAAAGGCACCGAATCGAATCTAAAGTATGGTACCATTTTGCGCACATACATTGCTTGTGTTTGTATATTTATGTGTGTTCGCCGCGTGTATTTTAACGTTGTTTCAATGTTAAATTCCATTCACTATGCTTAATCCTATAAAATTAATTACAATGCATAGAATGGTGTTTGTTTTATGGTATGTTATTCCATCGATAAGATAATTTTCTATGATATAACAAATGAATTGGTCTGTGCATTCGATCAATATTCCGATTGTCTCACATGTCATTTCCCGCACAATCATCATCATCATCATAGCCATGACTCATTTTATTATCTGTTCAAATGGAATGATCCATGACTTTTGTTTTATAATTATTTTTTATGTTTGAAGACATGTGCTTATAGAAAGCTTTCTTCAATCAAACTCATTACAGGGCCTCCCATAACAACAACAACAACAACAACAACAACCACAATTAAAGTTGTGCAAATTGTATGCAAAATGCTTAATCGGCATAAAATCTAACTAATGCAACCGACAAAATGTCGTCGATATGTTTTTTTTTTCTCCCTTTTTTGTTTGTTTCTTCTTCGATTTCATACGGTGTTCATCAATATTATTTTTAAATAATCAAAATGGAGAGGAAAAGAGACGCTTTTGTTGCAATCAGTTCCTTTTCGCAGACACAACAGTCAGCATTATTTATACAACCATAAACCAAACAAAACAGAATAACCGCAAACAAACAAAGACAGAAATCACCATTCGAATGATCAAAATAAAATAATGACGACTGAACAATGCTAATAAAAAAATTTCACAATGTAATCGTGAAATATTAGACAAATTTCAATTTGTTTCAATTCTCATTTTCGTTTTTGTTTTTGTTTTTGTTTTCGTTTTCATGTTTTTGGATTAGTCTATTTATTTGTGGTCATTATTAATTTATTTGTTTATGGATTTTTCTCGTTTTTATTTCTCTTTACTTATGAAAATGAGTTTAGTTTGAATGTTAAATTGAATAAGAATCTATATTTACATATACTTTGGAATTTGCTCATTGCTCTATGACCATTCACACATGATTGGTCGGCTGATCATAATTGATATGCTCGCATATAAGAAACCCGTAGTCTCGTGCAATGGCATTGAAAGAAATACATTGAGCCGACAAGAAGGTGGAAAATATTGTATATTGTATATTGAGGCATAGCAGACACACATTCGATTACATATCATTATACAGCCGGCGCTTACAAAACAAATATATGAATCAAATGCGAACAAATATCGTCATAAGGAAGGCATACCGAACAAAAAAAAAAAAAAAAAAAAAAAAAACAAAAAAAACAAAAGAGAGAGAGAGAGAGAAAGAAAAATGGAACTGTGACTGAGATTTGAATTAAGGTGAGGCAGACAGAGAGAAAGAGAAAGAGCGGGCGAGAAAAAAAAAAACAAAAAAATAGAAAACAATCATAAACAAACGAACGAACGAACCAGCCGCCCAAAATCAACAAACCAAAGCACATTTCCCCAGAACGTTATACACTTCAGTTCGAATAGAATTCCCCAATGCATACATCGTCAAAACATTGACAAACAAACAAAGTATAATGTCTAATTGTATTTCTGCTTTGCTGTATTATTATTTTTTTTTTTTTTTTTTTTTTTTTTATTGTATTCTTACATTTTCTATATTTCTCACTGGCTGCTGCCGCAATATTTTACCACTACAAATAACATATGTAGTAACAGTACGAGTAAAATTTTGACTAAAGAAGGAAATTCCATGGAAAACCCCATGATGTTTTTATTTCAGCTTCATGCATTGTCCAAATAATTGTATTTTTATTTCTATTTCTATTGAAAATATATTTTCTTTTCTCTGATGAAAATTTTATTTTTTCAATTTCATGTCTATGTTTTTGTATTCGTGAGAAATGTTTATTATGCACGATTGCTAAATTTAATTTATAGTTGATTTCAGTGAAGATTGAACATATTCGGTATGTTCATAGTTCTTCAAATGTTCCACAGCTCTCATGAGAATGTCATATACAATCAGACGAAATCATCCAAAAGCCATCTAAAGTTCGAAATTATGTATAAAAGGGAGAGAGAGAGAGAGAAAAGGAAAGAGAGAAAGGGAGAATTGAATGCAGTAGACCGATAAAAATGTATACCACATCGATTACAGTAAAGTGTTCACGCACGCCTATCAAGTCTCTTGATATTTTCCCTGTTTAGGCCATTAGTCGACAGACACAAAAAAAAGAAATGCCCATGAAATTGACTGTTAGATGAGAGAAGGAGAGGGGGGGCGAGTGGGAGAGTGGGAGAGTGGGAAGAAAAAAAATATCATATAACAGAAACCATCTGAATGATTGGCCATTTCCTCACCCCTTTCATAACAGCACAGCCGTATCAATAACCGAAGTGTATCATTGCTTTTGATCATTTTTTTTTTTCTCTTTCTTTTGCATTTTTTGTTCATTCTCAATTTTCCCTCTCTATATAATACTATGAAATACATTTCATTCATTAATTGAATAAAAACCCCAACGCGAACAATATTTTCAGTTCCAAAACGAATTGCTTTTAATTTTTGTCTTCATTTCAACTGAACGGAATTGTTTCAACGATAATAACGAATATTGTAAATGCAAATTACATACATTCAAAATGGACATAAAAATACAAATGAAATTGAAGAAGAAGTTTGGTATTGAAAATAAGGTCAAATAATTGATTTGAGTGTTTGAATATTTACAAAATTAATCAATTTTTTGAAATTTATTTCTTTTTCTCAATCTTATTTTTTGTCGAAAATAAAATTCCATTCTTCATTTGAATATTAGCCATTTTCAATTAAATATAAATTCTATCGGAAAAATTACGACAATGGTCCGATTCCCTTTTTTCTATTGAAAAAAAAAAAAAAAAAAAAAAAGTTCCAATTCAACACAAAAGTGACAAAGGCAACAATAAAAAAATCGTTTTAAATAACAAACTCGTTGGTGAATTTAGTCACAAGCTAACAATATAATGTAGACACATTGCTATTGATTGGAGCCAGAGGAGATGTCGGTTGGTGAAGTGGTTGTTCCAATTTTGATGCGAAAGAAAATCATCATCGATAATGTAATTTTCATTTCAATAGAATTGATATAAAACGCACAACAATTGCAAAGTATTTACATACATACGTAAAATGTCAGAGAGTCTCTTGCACATTCAATCTCTCCAAATCTCTCTGTCTCTCTTTCACTCTGTCTTTATCTTCATCGCTATCTGTTCTTCTTCTAGTTTAACATATGCAAGATGTATTCAAGAAATTGTGATGAAATCTCAAAATAGAATAAACAATTCATTTTATGTATTCAATCAACTTTGAATGCTAACCGTGCGTTGTCACCTCCAAATAACACCAACAATGTCAACCATTCGAAGATGAAAAAGGAAAATATATATATATGTATATCAATACAAACTTGAATAAGCTGATTTGATTTGACTGAATGTTTGCCCGAAAAAAAAAAGAAAGAAATTACCCAAGCAAGCAAATACAAAATGATGTCGCAAGAGCGAGGGAGTTACTGTGCGGTGTATTTGGAATAAGTACTGGCAATTATATTAATTCAGTCGAATCAAAATTGGCAAAGTCTGGGCGCGTTGCGCTTGTTTCTCCATGCAGGGCGTTTCAGCTCTCAACGCTCTTTCAATTGACCATTTCTGAGTTTGAATGCACGAAAAACCATGCAAACTATTCAAAGTTCACACGGATCTCGATATATTTTCGGTTGTTGTTGTTGTCGTTGTTACTGTTCGTTTTTTCACCTATTTCATTTGCATTGGTTTGTCGGCGATTCCATTTCCATTATTTATCTGTGAATGTGTGTAACATTACTTTCCATGCCAGCGGTCTTTTGAATTGCTTTGACATCTAATTAAATCGTTCAAGACGCGACACTCAATCTATGAATTGAGCTAGAGGGAGGGAGAGAGAGAGATTGAGAAAGAGAACAAGAACAAGAGAGTATATATCGTTTTCCGGTAATTATGGTCACACTCGATTTCTTCAATGATTTTGTTTCGTTAGTTAGTTTTCTCACTAAACTAATGCAAACAATTCATTTATTGCCTGAGTTTTATTTGAATCAACAATGAGAATGTTTTAATTACTTCGGTATTTGGCTGTGATAAGTTTTTATTTCTTATTTGTTTTTATTTTCTTTTTTCTTTTTTGTTCTATGAAATGACTGTTTGCGAATTATGTGTTAAATATATCGCCATCAGACACACGTTTTAGCAATAACACGAGAGTTGAAAACATAAATGTTATACATCGTCTATAGCCGGTTATCGATAGACGAGTATTTGACCGGCTTGCGTCAATTCAAATCAATTTTTTGTTGTTTCTATTCAATGTTCTACATTTTTACGTCTTACATCATCGACAAAATGACATACAAAAAAAAACAGCAACAAGAATTCGAGAGAGAAAGAGAGAGAGAGGGAGAGAGAGAGAGAGAGAGAAAATACTCAGCATCAAATAGAATAAAGCAAGTCTCAATGAAACAACATGAAATTGATGGTCTGCCATTCACCATTGATATACTCGTGCATTGTATGACATTTTACTTATCTTTTCCGTGTTCATTTGTGTCGGATTTTTTTTATGTCATTCTTCACACTGTTGTTTGCACATTTTGTGCTTTCAATTTTAATACTCGCTTTCGAATGCCCCTGACATATGGGCTACATTGCGGCTCGTGTCTGCAAATACATTAATCATCTCTGTCTGGCAGGTGAACAGTATGACTATTTCATTCAAAGAACAACAATAATCATTCTCAACGTCATTTCAACCGAAATTGTTTTAATAGAAACATTCCTAACTATACATTGAATTACGATGAACACCCGACAATATAAAGAGACAGAGAAACGAAGAGACGATTAGATAGCAAAAAAAAAAAGAAAGAAAGAAGAACGAAATACAAATGTGGTTGAATCATTTGTAACTGTGATGTGCGCAAAATAACGGCGTCCGTAAACGGGAAAGTGAGCGTGCTACAGCACACTATAGTATGAGTGCGAAATGTGTAATGTGTGGTGATGATCACAATTAATTTGGGAGGCGAATTCAAGAGTGATTCAATTAACTGGTCTTAAATTGATAGGTCTGTCTGAACCAGAAATTTTTGGCAAAGCGGAAACAAAACCAAAACCAAAACGAAATTGAAGAAAAAAAAAAGAACAAAACCAAATGATATAGCACATCAGAACAAAATGAACAAAATGAATAAAATCAGTATAAAGGAGATAAAGAGAATCGCGGAAAAATTGACGAAAAAAAATATGCTATTTTTGTTTTGTCACTATCAAATTACCAAATTACTTCACGTGGCCACAAGCCATTTGACTAGTTAACCTTTTTCGTAGTCTCTAGATCTTCCTTTGATTCATCTCTGACTCAGATGCAACGTTTTTTTTTTATTTTTTTTTTTCGCACTTGATTTACTTCCTTCGTGATCGTTCGATATAGTAACGGTTAATTAGTATTATAAGAATTGAAAATAATTGAATTACTAAATGAAATGTCACGATAATCTGAATCCCTCGGGGCAAATGAAAAAGGAAACACGAAACACGAAACAAAAAAAAATTTGAACACAACATTCAAGGAATAAGAAAAAGAAAAAAAATCTCTGTGAACATCATACACATACACACGTGGTGTATTAGTTGAAAGCTTTGCGTTGACAACTTTAGGTAACATTGCAAATTGGCAAATATGTCAAGTGATAAAATATGGAATAGACAAACGTGAGACAGTCAAGCATTTTTATGACTTTTTATTTAAATATTGTATCGTCCTTTGTGCCATACATGTGCACGACAATCTGAAACAATAAAAAATTATGTGTGTGTGTGTATATATATTATGTCATCAGTGTTTCAAGAGACAAAACTACTTTCGTACGTAATGATAGAGATCGAAATAGAGATACATAGATAGAGATAGATAGTGATAGAGAGAGAAAGAGAGAGAAAGAGGGAGAGAGAGAAAGGGATAGAGAATGACATAAACGACAGCAAAACAATAAATCGTAGTGGTCTAGCTTTGTACGGCGGCGACAGTTAAGAACAAAGTGAATAAGAAGTCAATGAAAAAGAACAAAAACAGAGTGTTAGATTGAGTGAGAGAGAGAGAGAGAGAGAGAGAGAGAGAGGAATAAATACCGAAAGAAAAAAATAGAAAAAGAATGGAAAAAAAATTAAGCAACAAATGTGGTATTAGCAACAATGACAAAAGTAATAACAAGCAACGCAGCGCGATAATGGCAAAAACGAGGCACCGAAATTGTCGCTCAGCCAGACACTCTCGAAAATGGGAGAAAATGACAAAAAAGAAAAAATGGAAGAAATAAGAAAAATAGAGCGGTAGCACAATACACACTTATAGTACACAAACCATAGAGACGCGCTCTTGTTCGCGCGCGCTTATCCACACTCAAAATACACATTCATACGTGAAACATTAAATGTGTCTGCCTAAATACTAGGTGATGATACCGTTGTATT